>OX459051.1:15634480-15933289 GCA_949775005.1 Orthosia gothica | reverse complement strand
GAACAACGTGGTGAAGATCGAGAGTGTGTCGACCAGGGTGGCGTACCTTATACTCAGAATATCCTCGAGATATTCGCTGAAGGTCATACAGGTCTACGCACCGACCTCGGCACACCCCGACGACGAGGTAGAGACCATGTATGAGGATATCTCTATAGCCATGCATGGTTTCAAAACTCACTTCACCGTTGTCATGGGGGACTTCAACGCAAAACTGGGCAAACGAGACGAGGATGAGCTGCAAGTGGGGCAATTTGGAGTTGGACGTCGGAACCACCGGGGTCACCTACTGGCCAGTTTTATGGAGAAGGAGGGCCTCTACATGATGAACTCCTTCTTCAGAAAGCGTGAGCATAGGAAGTGGACCTGGCAAAGCCCCGATGGTGCAACAAAAAACGAGATCGACTTCATCATGTCAACCAAGAAGCAAATGTTCAATGATGTCTCTGTGATCAATTCGGTGAAAACCGGGAGCGATCACCGAATGGTAAGAGGCACATTGAACATTAATATCAAGCTTGAAAGGTCTCGACTGATGAAGTCAACGCTCCGTCCAGCACAGATCCAGATCCAAAACCCCGAGAGCTTTCAGCTCGAACTCCAGAATCGTTTCGAGTGCCTAGGGAGCTCCGTGGACGAATACAGCGACGGGTTCGTGGAAGCTGTCCATACGGTCGGATCTAAGTTTTTCAAGACCCGCCGTACAGATATAAACAAAAAGATCTCTGATCCTACTCTCAAGCTTATGAAAGAGAGGCGTGAGATGATCCTGCAGTCTTCAGACGATGCGTTGAAATACCGGCAGCTTAATAGACGGATCTCAAAGTCCTTGAAAAGCGACCTCCGCCGCTATAATACTTTGATTTGTTATTACTATTTTCCCCAACTGTATTGAAAAACGTCGTGTGATACACGGGCGTGTAGGTTATTGCGAACTCGTGTCATTAAAAACCCTCGCCTTCGGCTCGGGCTTGTTAATGACAGCTCGTTTGCAATAAGCTACTTTCCACCCTTGTATCACAATGTACTATTTATTATATTAAGTCAAAGAGCGTAAGGGCACGCACCAATAAATTAAAAAGTAAAAGTGTACTATAAAAATAAATAGTAGATTGTCGCAACGAGCGCAAAGTGAGTTATTAATGCATGAGTTTTATGTTGGTACACTAAATTAACACGAGTGCATTAATTACTCACTTTAGCGAGGTGCGTAATCTACTTTTATTTCAACTATCAATCTAACTACCGTGATAAAATATACTCAAAATAAAACTCAAGTTCATGAAAAATATTTATCCCGCGACTTTTGCGGCAAAAGGTTATTAACAATTTAATTTGCAGCTATATTTATACTTTCTGGAATTGAATTGAATTGAAAAACGCTGTCTATTTCCATTTTTTTAAACTTTTCTTGCTAAATATGAAGTATCATAGTTTTACAATGATACAAAATGCGCGCCATTCGTTTTTTTTATCATCAAATCGATTTTATTCAGCCGATTTTTACTTTCAGCCAGTATATTTTTGAACTAATGCATACATTTTATATTAAACATAATGGGAGACATTAAAGCTCTGTGGTAAATTTACGTGGGACACTCAGAAAGTTTTGCGAAACTAAAAAAAATTGTTCTATACGTACATATATTTTTATTAAATCTTTTCAAAGTACTTTCCACCAGCCTCTATACAAAGATTCATGCGCCTAAACCAGTTTTCAAAACACTTTTTCCAGTCCGCCGCAGACACCTCGTTTACAGCCTGCTCGAACGCAGCCAGCGCATCTTCCGGCGACGAAAATTGTATCCCTTTGAGCTGATTTTTTATTTTTGGGAATAAAAAGAAGTCACACGGTGCTAGATCAGGGCTGTAAGGAGGGTGACCCAGGAGTTTGACTGGCGTGCTGTCCAGGAAGTCCCTCGTTTTGAGTGCGGTGTGCGCAGGTGCATTGTCGTGGTGGAGCAGTAGCCCGCGGAGCCCTGTGTTTGGTCGCTTGTTGCTTATAACAGAGAAAACTTCTGGCAAACATTTGGTAGTATACCATTCGGCATTAATGCTTCTTTGATCCCGTAAGGGAATTGATACCAAGTGGCCAGTCAAATTAAAAAAGCTAGCGATCAAAATCTTACCCCCGCTTCTAGATCGCTTCACTTTGGTAGGCGTTGGCTCATTTTGAAACACCCAAACAGTCGACTGGCGCTTGGTTTCTGGGTCGTATTGATAAATCCAGGACTCATCACCTGTAACGATGTCGTAAACACGCCGAGACGAGCCTGCTTCAAATTTGTTAAGCATATCACGGCACCATTCCACCCGGGCCTGCTTCTGAGCATCGGTGAGGTTGTGCGGCACCCAGCGTGATACTATCCTCCTCACGCGAAGATGGCTGTGTAGAATCTCGTGAACGCTTCCCGATCCAATCTTCAATATGTGTTGAATCTCCTGATATGTAATTCGCCTATTGTCTTGGATTAAATTTTTCACTGCTAGCACGTTTTCTTCGGTAACAGCCGTCAAAGGGCGACCGCTTCTTTCGTCATCCCCCAAAGTTGGTCGACCGCGCTTGAATTCGTTATACCAACGATACACGGTTGCCTTGGAAGGGCCTTCATCCATGAATGCCATTTGAAGTCTATCGTACGATTCATCCGGTTTCAGGCGACACTTGAAATCGTATAAAATCATAGCTTCAAAAATGTTCCCGGCGCAGATCCATATTTCAGTGAGACACAATACTTTGAATTAACTCGCAAAAAATGTGGAGGGAAATTTTGAAATTGGAACTTACTTATTTTTACTTATAAATAATCATATTTTCGAAAAACATTATAACTGGCCAGTCTCCCATATATAAAAACTTTTTTTCGCAATACTTTCTGAGGGGCCTGGTATATCTAAATAAAACAATGATATATCATATAACATTTCTGCACTGTTTTGGTTCTAAGCAAAAAATACGTTCTTTGTGATCGGTTTTTTAGTGATTAATGATAACATTACTACGTAGTTAAAAGAAAAAGTTGATGCAGTTGTTTAAAATCGAAGGAAAATGTTGCACTTTTATGGTTTATTTTTTAATTTTACCTATCCACGAAAGAAAGATCGTGTTTGATGAAAAAATGCATAAGATCAATTTATGGTCTCAAATGGACTGATTCGTGCAGATCAGTTTTCACTGAAAAACGTTTACTTACATTCCCATCCCAGTCATCATCATCATCATTCCATCCCAGTAAGTCTTTGAAATGTGTAAATTCGTTAGAAATAAATCACTTATTACTTTTTGAGCAGGATGATAAGGCCCAATTTTAAAGGAAGATAGTACAAAAACCTCTGGTGGTACCAAGAATTAGATTGAAGTTATGTGACAGAAACTGCTACACCATGGCGGTGTAAAATTATAATAAACAACCGGAAAAAATAAGAAAAATGAATAACTTAGAATTTAATAGAACTTTAAAACAATTGCCTTTGTGACAGATGTTTTTATTCAATAGATGATCATTTAAATTTTAAACATACATCATTTAGGTATTAACTAACAAACACTTTAGATTATAATTATTGACATTATATATAAATTATTGTTGAACTGTTACATATAATCTATTACTTTTATTTTATATAGTTTATAATATAATGTGCCTAATAATTTTTATTTTTTTAGTTTTCTTTGTTTTGGACATTAAGTAAATTTTCTGACGTGTTTAGATGTCTTGGTCGGTATGTGTCCTAGAGTGCGCGCAAGATAAGTCTGCGCGCGGCCAATAAAGGAATCGTTTATCATTTATGACAGGTGTCAAGAGAGTGTCTAGTATTCTGTGTATTTATTTCGTTTCCGAAGTAAATAATCGCCATCATTATGCCAAAAGTAATTTAAAGTGCTGGCAGGGATGTTTTCTTGAAGTGAACAAGACAATAACGTGCCTACGGTACCGTTTTATAAAGATAGAGCCCGCTTTGCTTATTTGACAGGTAACTTTTAGGGATACCATTATACTAAAATTTTCCTAAATTTTCGTACTACGGGTGCCTGACAGTTTTGGTTTTTGGGTGGTACATAAATATACCAGAGGGACAGTACCGGCATCATGTAATATAATGCAAAATTGTTATTTTGTTTTAGTCGTTTCTGAACGTACCGTCACTTAAACAACTCAAGAGGGTTATGTGGCAACAGCTTCTTCAAAAATTGTTAAAGAAGAAATTAAAAAAGAATTGAAATTGAAATGGACGGTATTAGACAGTTGTTAGACCCATAGACATACTAAATAATATGGACTGGAAATACCTACGAAAAAAACGTGCCTACCTAAACCTCAAAATGTCTCATAAAATGGCCGCCGATTCTAAGGCTGTGTCAATCAAGCAACACACACACACTCACAAATCTCAATAATACAATATGTAAACAACCATTTGACAGCAGGACTACTACGAACACAACCACAACATTCGTCACATAAAATGGCGAATATGGCACGTACCTACAACCGTCACTAAGTCATAACAAAATGTTGCCATAATGAGCAACAACTGAAATATTGTTGTCTCTTTCATCAATTACGTTTACTACATTAGAAAGAATGAAACAAAACGATGTTTCACATTCTGTATCGTATTTCACTCATATTTGTATAAGCTAATGTATGTATAGAACATCGCGGCGCCTCCATATATTTCCTATCTCAATGGTTAGACCAAATTTAACAGTAGGTACTACTAAGTATTCAATAAAAGATTTACAATAATTTCATGAAGCTTTTTACATCATATTCTATGCAAGTAGAAAAAGCTAGTAATTAATTATGCTTAACTTAAATTACTTTAAGTTTCGAGTAATCAAAAACGACTATTGATTAAATGAAGGAAAAAAGATCTGTTATACTGGCAACAATAAGCACGCCACCCATTGCGCGCACTCTATGACACATTCTATTTACTTATATAGCATATGAAGCTATGTTTGTCTGATGAAGTCTTGAGGTATTTTGTCTAATATTAATGAAGCAAGACTTTTAATTTTATTATGATGTGTATGACTAATGATATTGATGGAAGATCGTGATATTATTATGCATGTACATGTACCTACTTCAAATATTTGCACGACTGCTAAGTCGAATATAGTGAGACTAAAATTATCTTTACCATGATATTATGTAAGCACCTATATTCTTGCAAATAAATACATTTAATTTCACTGCATCATCACAGGCTTCTTCTCTGTGATAGGGAGTGGGCAAAAATCCGCCACGCGGGCCCAGTGCAGATTGGTGGATATAAAATGATGATGATGGTTGGTGATTTTAGGTATTAAAATTTTGTTCTAGGATATGCCGGTCCCCTCATGATGTGTTCTTTAAAGTTTAAATAACAGTGGTGATTAAAAAATTAACACGAAATAAAGTGGTTGCCTGAGTTAGCACTCACGACCTACAACTCGATGGTCGCGCCCGTTAGAACCATTGCTCTCCAGGTCAAATGTCTATTATAAAAAATTGCAATTTGAAATTGACAGACTGAGTAGTGAGCCAGTACCTCTTCAGCGATGGCCATCATGTAGGCGGCAGAAGGGTCGGCCGGTCCAGTGTCCTGCAGCCCGCACACCTGCGCGCCCCTCATCGACACCTGGCAGATCTCGCGACGGACCACCTTGTCAAACTTGCTGGTTAGACCATCTGAAATAAGACAAGATTGTTTTACTCATCCTTAAGTCTTCTTCTCCTCTCTAAGTAAATATTTGTAATAAAATAAAATAAGATGAAAGATAATATGGCTAGAAAGATAAAAGATAATATGGCTAGAAAGATTAAAGGTAATATAACTAGAAAGATAAAAGATAATATGACTAGAAAGAAAAAGACAAATGACGAGGATGAATGATGGGGGTGACTACCGAAATGACAAGTAACAGAAGGATATTGAAGAAGATATTTTGCATCAACCCCACATAAATGGGATAAGGGCGAGAGAATGGTGATATTTGAACTGCTACAATGATTTATGTCGCGAGTCTTTTTTCCGAAAGTTTCCATAAAAACATGGAAAAGTTTTGGCTTTAACGTGTGGTTCAAGATTAAAAGACTAGACTACTTAAGTAAGGAATTCTGATAAATAATTTAGAACTTACTCTTTTTACACCTCTCCTGCATCATATCGGGTGTTTCTGTCTGCTCTACCCTGGCTACTTTGTATCCTTTGGACACGAGCGTGGACGCCATCCTGCCGTAAGCGCTCTCAGGGAAGCCCGAATGGGCAAATTCACCCTGAAGAAGTAAGGATACCATTATTAACGTGTTGAATCATCATCACAGAGTGTAGTCTCTTTGTCGGTAGCGTTTAGTGACAACAGTGCTAATAAATGTCGTGTCGCAGAAAGTGCGTTACTTATGTCATGGGCCACCAGACAAAGAAGTCAGTTTCAATACATTACTCTTGAAATGTATAAAAAGTGATGACAATAACCGAGTCAGGAATCATCATTGTTGATGTTTTATTATTATTAAGCTTTTAGCTTTGAGGCTTATGAATTTATGATATGTCTATTTGACAAAGTATTAAAAAATTCCAGAGAGATAAATAAGACTGTGTTTCTTACCTTCATATAAGAAAAGCCAAGTTCATTAACCCCCACGGCAGCATCCATATGGTAAAGCTCATAGAACTTGCCCACTTTGAAGAACAGCACACAGTCAAAGTGAGATGATTTCATGTCCCACCATTGACGATGAGCCTGGAATAAAAACATTGAATATTTTAAGAGCGTCGCTAGTGACACAGTAAAGAGAGAGCCAGCATTGCCATGCATAGTTTGTCTCTCTGTTCGTCAGTAATAACCTGTCTGAATATTATCCTTTATTCCAAACACTTTATTATCTTGCAACATATGTATGCATGTATGTTCGGGTCAAAACTTGCAACTGAATTTTAAAGCAGTTATCCTCTACCAATTAAGATGAAATTTTGCATACACCATTGGTTTGGATGACAATGCACAATAAGCTAACTTCTATATATATAAAAACTTGTTTCAAAAAGTTTTGTGTTTAAACCATGGTGTTGTCATTGTGTCATGCATTTTCAACCTCTACTGATAAATCACAACAATGGTATGCAAAAGCACATTAACATCACTAATATCCTATTTAAAAGGGCAGGCAAATCACACTAAGCAACAATCCAGACTGAGAACTAAGAACTTCCCAATGAAGTAACCAAAATAATCTCACAAGACCCTAGGAACAAACCCTGGAACACAAAGGATATTTTATAAGTATCTTTAAACAATAAGTACTTACAGGTGTCTGATTCTTATAAAAATCAGGTGGCACAAATAAAGTAGAAGGATCATATTCAGGATTATCCGGCTTCCTCTTCATGGCATCCCTGATCTTGTCAGGCTTCAACCAGTCCAGTTTGCAGTGCACCCAGTTGCCTTCATCAGCTGCTATGGGCTTCTCTTCTGCTGGTTTAGGTGGTGATGGGGCAGGTCTGAAATGAATTCAGTTTTTTTTTTATAGAGGCCTCTTGTCTAGTTTATGTTAATAAAATCCTTTGTGTCAAAAGAACACACAGATCAAGGGTTTGATGTGGATTTATTAAAGAGTCTTTTTCACAAAAAAAATAAACAGACTTCAAAAGCAAAACACTAAAAAGTGTAAAATAACTTTTGTTTGGGAAGTTTTTTTTTCTCTTCAATGTCTTAGGTCTAAGTTTTTATTTCTCTTTTTAGTTTTCAATAAAAATTAGTTCTATAGTACTGTCAGGTACCTAAAGGAATGACAAAATACCCATAATAACTCATTTTACACATTTGTGCTGTTTGCCTCTAAGGAGTTCGGTTGTAAGCTCCATTTCTTGAAAACTACTGAACCGATTTTGATGAATTTTGCACTATTCCCTAAGTTGAAATATACTCCATCCAGAAAAATATGATTACGATCCTATAAGCAGTTTCGGAGAAATGCGTGGACATATGTATGAGAGTATTTGTACACTTATGAAATTTGGCAACAGTGTTTAGAAGTCCACATAGAGTAACATATGTGAATATTGTGCAGTTCCAACAATATTACATACATACGTATCAAATTCATTTTATCCTTTTTTTGGAAGTCTGTAAAAATACCTATGTTATAGTTCCCGCCAAACTTCTTGGGCGCCCTGAAGTTGACTACAATGGCTGCACAGTAGCAAATCTCCTTCAAAAATGAGAACTATAGACACTTTACCATAAATAATTATTTCACCCTTTTGATTTCCCTGTCCGTTCACCATGATTTTGATAGAACACTGATTACTTCTCTGAGATTTAGTTTGTTAAAAGCACACAATGCTTCTTCTTTTTGTGTTGTGGTACATTTTAATTAGCTACACAGTTTGGGCCCAGTAGGTTGGCCAAGTTTATTGCAGCTATAATCATCACATATTAGACCATAAATAAAGCTGTTATACATACCCACTACTAGATGGTTTGTTTATTGGTTTACTAGGTTTCTTGGCCTTAGGAGACTCAAACTTGAAACTGTCCTGCAATTTCTTCTCAATAGATGGCTTCTCAACTTCAGATGTGTCCATTTTGTTATCTGCTGAAAAATTACTTTTGTTAATTAATACAACAGCTTTGAAAACAACAATGGAAGAAATAATCCTATCCTACAAATAAATTAAATGCGAAAGTATGGATGGATGGATGTTTATTACTCAATCAAGACAGAATGAATGAATGTATTTCAGTGAAATTTAGCACAGTGATAGATAAAGTTCGGAATAGCACATGGGCTACTTTTCATAAACAATTCTCATGCAGGCAGATGCTAGTAACAGAATAACGTTGAAGAATAGCACAGTCCCTTTTTTTCAACATCATCTCAGTATAAGACTACCAAGAATAGGTTTTGACATAGTGGGGGTAAGTTCATGCATAGTGTGCGAACTAACCAACCTAGTGAGCGGAAGGGTGCTTTACATTCCCCGCATCTGGCTTGGTGACCAGAGACCTAAAAACGACTTGAGAGCGAATCTAACCATTCTTGCCAAGTTATGTGCCGACAACTATATTTATGCTGATGTCAGTGTGTGATAGAATGTTCTAATGTATAAGAGAAATCTTCACAAACAAGTATACTATTTTGTTTATTCCTGCTATATTCTTTTCTCTTCAAATAATTATTTATAAAAAAAATTAATAGCATGTTTTATATTTAAGTAGCTAATGAATCTTTTACCACCCACCTTTGTTCTCAGTATCAGAATCATCTGAGTCCACAGGATTGAGTCTGATCCTCTTCCTGCGTTTGGAAGCAATGGGCACCTCATCCTCACTGTCACTGTTGTGGTTCACTTCAGGTGATGGGGAGGGTCTCTCTCGCTTTTTCTCTAAAGGTAGAAAAATTTAAAACTAACATTATGGCAAATTTTCAATTTTAATGTAGAAAAGAAATATGAAGAAAAATATTAGAATATACATTTTTGCATCTTGGAAGCTGATGATATGCATACTTGTGTTGAAGTTCAGATAGCAATAAAATTATTGTAATTAATCAAAATATTAATAACATCAAGTGAAATTTTATTGGGCAAATTATTGAACCAAATCTTTAGGACTTCGTGGACAACTTTTTTTTCAATAAATAAATAAATAAACTCAAAGTTATATTTACTTTTCTCTCCATGTACATTTGTCTTGTATTGTTCATCATGTTGTAAAATACGTACGTTGTTGTTGTATACGTTGTAGTAATTATGTGAGAAAGTTTGAATGAATACACGATTATTTTAGTGTCAGTGGTGTAAACTTTAAAATAATATCATGTTTAATTAATTCAAACTAATATAATACTTACTTTCAACTTTAGATGCCTTGTTGCTGTTTTGAACTGGCGAACTCACTTTCGGGCTTTTGTCAACCTCTAATTCTGATTTTACTTTCTTATTGGCAGGGGGTGTTTTAGAGAAATAATTAAACAAGGTGTTTGAGGCACCCACGCTATTACGCTTGGACATTTTTGAATTATTTTATTAAAAACGCATTGAAATTTGAACTAATTAATATTATGCCCCGGCGGAGAACGTTTTGGCGCAAAATGTATAAACTGCTGTCAAAATAATTACTGCAGTCTGTCAGTGTCACTGGTCAGTGTCAACTCAAAAGATGTGAAACAATTTTCAAAATGGCAATCTACAGCTATAGATAATAGTAGCTAAGCTACATCAATTTTAGTTGATTATCCGGTTTTTTTCAATATTCTTGGAGACGGAATTACCTGAAAACTGATACATAGATGGAACATATTTAAGACGCAATTTCAATAACGGTATTCACTTTCGCACTAACAGATAACGTCTTAAACAAAAAGAGGTACAGTAGAGTCCGTTTATTATGACATCGAAAGGAATTGACAAACACGTCATAATATGCGGACGTCATACAAAGCGTTTTGTGAAAAAGACACTTTTTTATGTAAATATGTACTTAAGTATTTACAAATTTTCCCGCCACAATGTTTTGTCGAACTTTAAACAACTGATCCAGCTTGCAGAACAATTGAAGTCGAGAATAACAAAACGCGCGGCAAAAACATTTGCCTTTTCATGTAGCATAGGGCCGCTGACAGGTATTCCTTTGTTTCTTATGATAAAATGGGTCATAATAAGCGACATATCATCAAGGGAAGTCATTGTATGCGACTTTTTTATAAAGAATTTTATATGAAAACCAAACTTCGTAGTGTAATTACGTCATAATAAGCGGTTGGTCAATAAAAGCGGAGTCATAATAAACGGATTCTACTGTAGATATACTTTTGTCTATGCCATTTTTTGTACCATTGTGGCTGAGTATAGCTACTTAATAGGGATGCTCGATATTCGAAAAACATCGATGTTGACATCGATGTCATAATCGAAAGCCCGACATCGATATTCGATATTTATCGAAAACCGAACATCGATGTTGGATACCATCGATGATTTATGCAATAATAACTGACAAAAAAATAAAACAACATCGATGATCATCGAACATCGGTGTTCATCGAGCATCCCTACTACATATCAGTAATCTGTGAGTATCACAAATGTACTCTGTGGAGTATCATGTTGTACTGAGGTTTGTACTAATATATGTCTATAAAGAAGAAATCTTTGTATAGCATACCTACTCGGCTTAGTTAAAGCACCTAATATTCCGCCTTACTGGTACAATCTTTTTTTGGGGGCCGAGTCACCCAAGTCCGTAGGAAAGTACCTCATACGATACCCTACACGTGGTCCCCTGTGGTGCTAATCAGGTGACAAGAACTGGTGTTAGGCTTCGGCCGATGGCTTGCGACCACCCACCGGGCAAAGACGTACCACCAAGCGGCCTCGTGTTCCGGTGCGATGCTCGGTGTAGCCACTTCAGGAGATGGATCGAGATGGCAATTCCATTGCAGGCAGACCAGCCTTGCGCACGCTGTTATGGTCGTATCGGGAGACTATTCTCGGAGGGTAGCGTGATCCGAGGCACGGTGCACCGCTGGCCGACCGCAGGTAGTTGGGTGCTCAAGTAGTATGCCAGCCCCACACGAAAGGCTGCCCGCCAACTGACGAAAAAGCCCGGAATGCACCATCGTGCTGGTTGGCGACCAGAGGGTTGTAGGTATGCACGCCCGATACGAGATCTGTTATCGGCGTCTCCGAAACCTTGAGGACTCTAGGTTCTGTGCTGTGGGCTATGCTGGACACGGGCTCACACGGGCCTGGATAAAATTATCTACGCCTGTGTCTACCGCTCGCACAGCGGTGATCAGGACACAACCAGGCTCACAGAGTACCTTAGTGAGGCGGCGGATACGGCACAGCAGCGGTACCCTTCCGCCCAATTAGTGTTACTGGGGGACTTCAATGACTTCACCACCAGACTCATCCCGTACAAGTGACTGATCATGCTGGGGGAGAGACGAGAAAGCTCGCGCTTGCGATAAATCTCGCTTAGCTGGTCCAAGGGCCAACGAGGGTGCCGGATGTTGATTCACACACAGCCAATTGCTTGGAACTTCTGCTGACAACAGATCCAGACCGCTACTCGGTGTCGGTATCTTCACTTTTGGGTAGTTCCGACCATTATCTGGTGAAGTCTGTATCCGTCCACTCCCCACCCGATGCGGCAGCCCAAGAGGCGCTCGGCGGGTTTTGCGGTACAAGTCAGCAGATTGGGATGGGATGCGTTCTTTTTTCGCATCTTATCCTTGGCTGCCTACTTGCTTCTCTTCGGCTGATCCTTCTTCGTGCACGGACGCCGTGTCGGATGTGTTGCGTCAGGGAATGGAGTACTACATTCCGTTCTCTGACATAGCAATGTCTAGCTGCTGATCTTGTGCTTTCCTATTTATCAAACAGACAGCAAAAAGTAAAGATGGGCGTACCTCAATTCAATTCTCGTCCAATTCCTCTTCCTTGTTTACATTAATGACCTTCCTTTTATGATGGCCAAATTATCGGACATAATTCTATTTGCTGATGATACTTCGCTAAATTTAAAATAGATAGGAAAGATACGGATGTCTTACTGGTCAACGAAAGTCTAATTATTCTCTCAAAATGGTTCGCAGCTAATAATCTTTTGCTGAATGCGAAAAAAACTAAATGTCTTAAGCTCTTTACCAAATGTACCACAACGTGACCTAAATTTAAATCTTGACGGCAAAAATCTTGAAGTTATAGCTGAAACTGTATTCTTAGGGATTACTATCGACTCAAAACTGCAGTGGGGCATTGCACTACATATGCAGTAAGGAAAATAAGGCAGCTAACCGATGTAGCCACAGCTAGGTTAGTACCTATACTATGCATATTGCCACAGTATTATGTCTTATGACATTCTGCTGTGGGGTTCAGCAGCAGACGTTGACTCAATTTTCATATTACAAAAGAGGGCAATCCGCGCGATTTATAAAATGGGTCCTCGCGAGACCCTCAGAGAAAAAATTAAAGAGATCGATATACTGACTCTACCTTCACTTTATATTTTAGAATGTATTTTGTATGTCCGCAAAAATCGAGGGCTTTTCAAAACTAGAAGCGACTTCCATAATTTAAATACACGCAGTGAACACGAAATTGTAATACCCAAATTCAGATTAACGAAAACTAGCAAGTCTTTGCTTAAACAGTATACGCTTTTATAACAAGTTGCCAAAGTCAGTTACAGAACTGACCGATGGAAAGTTTAAAAATCACATCAAACGTGTCCTTATTAAAAAAGCATATTATAAAATCAAGGACTACATTGGAGATAAAAATATTTGGTTTTAGCTCCTTCTGCATAAGCGGCTTCCCTGGTAACTTATAAACGGTACAAATACGTGGACTTCTCTAACTATTCTCAATCTCATTTTTCTTCATTTATTAAGACTTTTTACAATGGTTTTCAATTATCTTTATAGCCCTTTGCTAAGAATAGTTACAGCACTGATAACAACATTTGTGCCACATGTTAAATTTAATCTTTTTATACTTTCTAAAATTCTTTTACCGATTGTTTTGTAAATGTGTGAACATTGTAGGCCTTCTAGATTTCTAGATTGTTAACATTTTACCTCGTTTTACTTTTTTTTACCCGACTGCCGAAGGAGGGTAATGTGTTTATCAGTCTATGTATGTATGTAAGTATGTATGTATGTATGTATGTTTGTTCCTATGTGGCGTTCCAGAGACCAAACGAGTTGGCCGATTTTGATGATTCATACGCCAATCGATGCGTCTTAACCCTGCGAGTGTCATAGGCTACATTAAGATTTGACAATATAAAAATGGCGGATTTTGGGTGCCATATTGTGGGGGCCCAATTTTTTTTTTCTTCCAAACCCGTCGTGTGGGGTATCAAAATAAAGGGTTTTAAGAGGTGATTTCAAAAATATATAACACTTATATGTTTAAATGTATCTAATTCGAAAAAACTAACTAAAAAGTTATAAATAAAAAAACTTAATTCAAAAAATCAAAAAACCCGACTGCTTCAAAAGCGAACTAAAAAGTCGTAAACAAGGAAAAAATCATGCTGTGCAGGCGGAGGATACACCAGATTTTGGTCAGCCAGCCCGCGAATATGTATCCTCCGACTGCACAGCATGATTTTTTCCTTGTTTACGACTTTTTAGTTCGCTTTTGAAGCAGTCGGGTTTTTTGATTTTTTGAATTAAGTTTTTTTTAAATCTTTTGTTTATTAATCATTTTTTGTTTTAGTTTCTTACGACTTATTGTCGGGCCTGCGTTGTCCCCCCATCTAAGTACTGCTGTAACATAGAAATATTGTAAAACCAAACAATTTTTTAAAAGCGTAACCATGGAGTGTCTTGCCGGTTCTTCTCCATAGGCAACGACCAACCCGAACCGTGCACATTTTGTCGACGTTTTATAAGTGCCCATGTAGGCCTATGTGAAAAAAACCGGCCAAGTGCGAGTCGGACTCGCGCACGAAGGGTTCCGTACCATTCTCGCAAAAAACGGCACAAAAATCACGTTTGTTGTATGGGAGCCCCCCTTTAATATTTATTTTATTCTGTTTTTAGTATTTGTTGTTATAGCGGCAACAGAAATACATCATCTGTGAAAATTTCAACTGTCTAGCTATCACGGTTCTTGAGATACAGCCTGGTGGCAGACAGACAGACGGACCGCGGAGTCTTAGTAATAGGGTTCCGTTTTTACCCTTTGGGTACGGAACCCTAATAAAAATTATTGATTTTGATTTTGTTGACCGGCCATGGTTTGGCGCCGAGTGCAAGCGCGCCAACGCTTTTAAACATGAGCTCGGACGCGCAATGCAAGCGACGTGGGTCAGCGGAAGAAGGCCTACAATAGGGCTGCCAAGTCCTGCAAGAAGGTGAAGCGAAAATCTTGGTTTGACCACATAAGCCGTATTGGGACCAAACTTGCTTCTTATCCAGCGGGTAGTAAAGCGTTTTGATCCCTGGCCAAGTCGGTTGAATCGAACTTCTGCCGTCCCTCACTACTACCACTGCTGAAGCCCGACGGGTCACTGGCCCACTCCGCTGAGGAGAAAGCAAACTTGTTTGTCTCTGTTTTCGCAGAATCTTCACGTCTGGATTCTGTTGACGCGCGGCCTCCTCCTTCTCCTGATGGATGCGAGACAAATTTGTTGGACATTCGCATCCATCAAAAGGACGTTCGTAGGGTGCTGCGCAATCTTGACGTGAACAAAGCTAGTGGCCCCGACGGAATTCCGGCAATTGTTCTCAGAACCTGTGCGCCTGAACTGTCTCCGATCCTGACACGCCTTTCGTGTGAGACGGGAAAAGTGCCGAAAGCTTGGAAGCAAGCTAACGTTCAGCCTGTGCCCAAGAAGGGCTGACCCGGCCAACTACAGGCCTTTTTCAATAACGTCCATCATCTGCAAGAGTATGGAACGAGTGCTCAACTCTAAGCTCCTGGAATACCTAGAAGCTAATGACATCCTCAGTGACCGCCAATATGGCTTCCGCCAGAATCGGTCAACTGGGGATCTACTAGCGTATGCCATTCACAACTGACGTGAGGCCATCGAGAGCCACGGGGAAGCGCTTGCCGTCTCCCTCGACATCTCGAAGGCTTTTGACAGGGTCTAGCATGAAAGCCTTATTGGTATGCTTCTTGCATTCGGTCTGCCCAGAGGTCTGTGCGATTGGATAGCAGACTTCCTGACGGACCGGTCCATTCGAATCGGTCCATCGGTAATTGATGGCCGCTCGTCTGACCAACTGGGTATTAATGCAGGGGTCCCTCAGAGGTTGGTACTCTCAGCAACATTGTTATTGCTGCACATAAACGATCTGTTAAAACACGGCACCTTTGAGTATGCGGACGAACACATCACTGTTGCTGAAAGATACGTGTCCGACGCGCGCGCTACTGGAACTCAGATCCGTCATGGTTGGGCGCTTGAATCCGTCCTTCAAGGCAGTCTCCGAATGGGGCGATGCCAATCTGGTCGATAGTTCAATGCTGCTAAGACCCAGGCGTGTCTTTTTTCCGCTAAAAGTTGTAAATTCCACCCGGCTCATTCTTTCCGAGGTGTGACCGTGCTGATATCGGACCATCTTGAGGTTCTTGGCATTACATTGACACCGACGCTCAATTGCGGTCCATTCATTGAGGCAAAAGCTCAGCTGCCTGCCAAAAAAAATGGGGATACTCGCGAAGGTGAGACGGTACTTCACGCCAGAACAGTTGCTCAACTTTTATCAAGCGCAAGTTCGATCATGCATGGAGTACTGCTCTCATCTCTGGGACGGATCTGCCAAGTACCAGCTGGATGCACTTGAGTAAATCGAAAAACGGGCCAAGAGGCTCATTGGCAATGAAGTTCTCGTCGAATCTAGGCTCCAGAACCTCGAACATCGGCGCAGAGTTGCCAGCCTGTCGGTTTTTTATCGGTTACATTTCAGGGAGTGTGCGTTGGAATTGCATGAACGAATTCCTCCTAGCCCGTTCCATCATCGGACTACAAGACGCACGGCGATGCGTCATCGATACATGGTGGACATCCAACCCATAAACACCAAACGTTTTGGGAATGCCTTGTTCCTGTTATCAGCGTTAGTTAGTGCGACGAAAGTAATACCGATATTGAAATTGCGTATAACGTGTCTAGAGATCTTAAAATATGTTCTGTCTAGAGATACTTGGTATTTGGCTTTTTGCGGAAATCGAACATTTGACATCTTCGAGGAGACGGAACGTCATTACTAAATGTAGTGTTACAGTGCGTGTCACGAAAGATGAGACTTGCTTGACCGCACCTCCCGCGCTCTGTCCGCCGCCCCGATGATGCCCGATCCCTCCCCGCACTCAGACCTCACACCGCTAAAGAGGCCTATAAATCGTTTACTGCGCAAGTCAAACCACGTGGTGTGTCAAGTCTCATCTTTCGTGTCACGCACTTGGTCATTACGTCGGACCTAATAAACACCATTTCACAGCTCCACACCAATGTTGATCTTTTACTTACTCCCGTACTGTTAACGAGAATGTGTTTAAGAAATCAAACAATTTTAAAGTATTTAATTACTTTTATATATATTGTGTTGCCTTATTTTTATACTCTAGGTAATAAAGTAGTATCAGCTAAATTCACGAAATAGTTTAAACGACAACAAATCTTATACTAAAGGGTTTGGTGTAAAATGGCAGTACATTACCACATTGTACGCTTTAGTTTATGTAAAATAAACTCACATTGCTAGTTCACACTCCAGAACATTTTTTCCACTTCCAAGTTGTGTTTCAAAGGAAGAAAGATAATCTAGCATCTATTTCCGTAAGATAAAATGCGTGTACAAGGTGTGAGTACTAAGAGTCAGAATGTGGTGCACTTACACTATAAATGAGCTATGCGCGTGAATATTCGCTCATACAGCACTGTCAAGATAACTGCAGTGCTATTCTAGACATTTCCCCGTGAGGACTTGTGAACTCTAACTCACTTTGAGCTCACTTCACGTCAAGCGCTAATTAGCAGACACAATAGAAATTACCATTGTCTTTTGCCGATAGTGAGACGTGTACTGAATCGACCGTCAGAGCACAAAAATGTACTCTGTGCCCAAAATCTCAAACGACCCCACCCATCCCCGCCTACCCGCGCGGCGCCCCGCGTTCGCCTCGTGATTGAACGTCTGACTGACATTAACATTTCGAGTGCTCAGTTATATTCACCGTGCTGTAGCTCATACACATACACACATGTTATTATGTGCACACCTTGTACCAACACCATAGTAGAAGCAGTCAAGGAGAGAAAATATTAAGCAATTTACAAACGCCTCTCTTTCCCACGTAATTCGCACATGTCACCTTTTCGAAGTGTCATTTTCATTTAAAATATTGTAGAAAAATATTAAGATACAAGACAGTAACTTTAAGGTGCATGACATTTTCATTTCTTGACTGTACATCCATACAATACAATACCAAAAGCATAAAATTTACGTGTGTGAATTAAATAATAATGTAATGTCCCTTAAGTGCGTAACTCGCTAAAGTGGAATGTTCCTGTAGAACACGTAAAACGAAAATTTTATTTTCAAATAACAATAATATTTTTTGGAAATTATAAAATTTAATCAATTTCTTGAAGATCATAACAACCTTTTGATCAATAACTATAAAATGAAATAAATATCAATTTCAATAACAAAATTACAGCTATGTAAGTATGTAACTATGTACTAACAAATTAAAAAAAGAATAATTAGAGATATACGAAAATAATATGTTTTACAAAAACAACTAATTAGTTTTATCATACGGATGTGTTCAATGTTCATATCCTTTGCATCTTTGTAAAATATTAAGTAGATAAGAATATAATTCATATTTGGCTTATAATGTCACCAATATTTTTGTAACTATTTATTAAGTATTTGATAAGGTTATAAAAGGAAATGAAGAAAAGTAATTAGATCATATCTTGGCAACTAAATGCCTAAATCACCCAACTTATTGACGCATATCTGAAGTCATAACGGAAAGCCACATAGACTTACGTGATCAAAAACACGGCCGTAAGTCGGAGTGGCCGGGTAGGTGACAAAGCAGGAACTTATGTCGTTACCAACAAAATGCAGAGTCAAGTCGACTGAATCAACTCTTCACTAACTGGCTGCCGAACGAACACTTATAAAATACAATAATCTTTTTAAAATCTAGCCCCAACTATTATGTCGTCCAAAGAAAAAAGGCGCATCTGCCGTTTTATGCAAAACTGAGTTATTTACTCATTCGGAATCAGGAAAAAAGGCGTATATTTTTTTTAATGAACTGCCGTGCTCGAGTTACTAGTAGATTCGATGAAAAAATGTTAAACATTTCAGATCTTTGTTTTGTGACGCATATTCCGTATAAATAAGTTGTATCAGTATTAATTTTGCTCAATTTTATTGCATTATTGTTTGGTATGCGTCATGCTTGGCGCTAAACAATTTTTCCGTTTTGTATTTTGATCCAGATGCGCTCTTTTAATTTTTCGCAGTACGGATATCCGCACTCAGTCTTTTACATGATAATCTGTGGTTCTGGAACAGACAGGGCGATTGATTTGTGGGGTAACACCTGGCCTCCATTGACGTAGAGCTCGTCCTTGACGATGACGTCTTCGCCGAGAACCGTACAGTTCTCCATGCGCACCCAGCGACCGACGACGGAGCGCCAGCCCACGATGCAGCCGTCCAGCCACGCATGTTGACGTACGCAGGCGCCACGGAGGATGGTGCTGCGTTTGATACATGCACCTAAAAAAGAGACACAATAGTTTAGTTTTTAGAAACATCATCATGATCGTCATACCAGCCGAAAGACGTCCACTGCAGGACATTATGATTCTCCCAAGCGTCACCACACTGATCGCTCCTGTAGGGCATCGACCAGCCGCATTTTTAGAATAATGACTTTTATTAACACAGACAGTTAAAATCTTAAACTAAGGTTACTAAAGCAGATTTTGACGGACGGGTAGACCTAGACCAAATTAGGGCAGAGGATAGGAAATTTTTATCCTGGTGGTGCGTTCCTGCGCTGGCGAATGTAGCATTCGTTAAAAATTAAATTAAATTTTCTATCCACTTATGATAGAGCAGTGGTGCCGTGGTGGTCCAGGGGCAACGGCCCCGACTTACGTGTTGGCTGTCGGTTCGAACCCAGGCAGGCGCATTACTTTGTGTAAATAATTTCAAAACCACTGCTTTAAAAACGGTGAAAAGAAAACATCGTGAGGAAACCGGCTTGTCCTAGAACCAAACATTCAAAGATATGTGACGTGTGTGTGAAGACATGCATTAATGCGGCAATTTCCTTACACAATATTTTCGTCTTGCTCCTGGGCTGCTAGATAATGGATAAAGCCGATTTATCAGACGAAATAGACGAAACGCTAACGTTATCTTGTCGCATCATTGATAAGCCGGAGCTATGCGGGGATTTATTAATAGGACACGACTTTAGAGTATTAACCTGTAACATAAGGAGTCTACAGAAAAAAATCCCGAACTATTAACGGTGCTACACGATTCGCCTCACAATTACACATACTTTGACCCATCTTCAGTGTTTTATTTTATTTGTTATTTATATATTCTTCTATTTTATTTTATTTTATCCGGTCATCTGTCCATCAGACCGAATCGGATTAGAACAATGGTAATTTCTATTGTGTCTGGAAATGGACAGTTGAAGGTTTACAAGTGCTGTTTCCGTAAGTGTGTCCGTGGCATCAACAGTAGGACCTATCAGAATATCAGCGCAGCGTTATTACCTTTTTTACCCGACTGCCGAAGGAGGGTAATGTGTTTATCAGTCTATGTATGTATGTATGTAAGCATGTATGTATGTTTGTTCCTTTAAGGCGTTCCAGAGACCAAACGAGTTGGCCGATTTTGATGATTCATACGTCAATCGATGTGTCTTAACCCTGCGAGTGTTATAGGCTACATTAAAATTGGATAATAGAAAAATGGCGGCTTTTGGGAGCCATATTGTGGGGGCCCAAATTTTTTTTCTCTTCCATACCCATCGTGTGGGGTATCAAAATAAAGGGTTTTAAGAGGTGATTTCATTTTTATCTAATTTGAAAAAAAACTAACTAAAAAGTTGTAAATAAAAAAACTTAATTCAAAAAATCAAAAAACCCGACTGCTTCAAAAGCGAACTAAAAAGTTGTAAACAAGGAAAAAATCATGCTGTGCAGGCGGAGGATACACCAGATTTTGGTCAGCCATCCCGCGAATATGTATCCTCCGACTACACAGCATGATTTTTTCCTTGTTTACAACTTTTTAGTTCGCTTTTGAAGCAGTCGGGTTTTTTGATTTTTTGAATTATTGGATATCGCTGCACATGCTGAGATAGGAGCCTTTTTGGTCTCGCACAGGGTTTTTTATTTTATTATTGTTTAAGTGTATGCTTATTATCTCGTGTCTCCTGTGCGGGTCACAAATAAATATTTTTCTTTCTTTTCTTTCTTTAATTCGATTTAATAGTGTTGACGGAATGTTGGCTGAACGATAACTCCATAGTTTATCAGTTACCGGGGTATAACTGCTTCCATATACGTAAAGTCATCATAAATAGAGGCTTCTGTTGTTGAGCCGCAGTTCGACGATATCAACTCTCTTGTAACCAAAGTTAACAGTAATATTGCACTTCTCGGGATTTATCGCTCTCCTTCATTTAATAATTTTGTCAGATTTCTGAACTCACTGGACAACTCATCACTGGTTAACCAGATGACATGAAAATACCCCTAACGCTTCTCATATCGCCTATCAGTGTCCGCTATCGGAGCACGGACTGCTTCCTACGGTCACTGAGCCAACCAGAGGTAATGCTTGCTTAGACCATGTTTTATCTAAGCTAAAGGAACATACTCAATACAAGGAATAGTATGCAAGTCATCGATTATAGACCATGACCTTGTTGTCTTATGCACAAATCAATTAAAAGTTACCAATCCACCACGCAACAGGGATTTATCAAAGGTTTTCAGGGGTTAAACAAAGAATAGATTATACGATGATTGTCGATGATTTTAGTAGAGTGACTGGTCTGATGAAATGTCTAAAACTGAAGTAGGTGTAGGTGTTCAATAAAATCTTATCAGACACCATAAAAAAGCACACTTAAAAAGTTAAAGTTAGTCGCTCCAAATTTAACATGAAACCACAACCCCTGGACTTATTCAGTGCATGCGTCACCGGGATTCGTTGCATGCTCAAGTACAAAATCAATCACTAAACCTGGAGTTAAAACGGGTATATTCACAATACAGAAACTTTTACAATAATATCCTTCACAAACGCAAGAAAGAGCAAGAGACAAAGGAACTAGAGAATCATAGAGGCCAACCCAAGAAGCTCTGGCGGGTCATTAAGAGGGGACTCTAGTGAAACTTTCTCCATACAAAAACATTCTGCGGTTTTCTTCGTGGATAATGCCTCTAGAGCAATGATTTTTCCCCATAAAATCTGGGTCTAATTAATACGTGCCCCTATCATTTCCTTTTTTCCAAAACATAATCACAAAAAGAAATATGACAATCCAAAAATCCGAAAAAAAATGCCCGTTTTTACCGCCATGTTCAGAAGACTTTCAGACAAAATTTATAAGTTTTTAACAAAAAAAGAAATGATAGGAGCATAGATATACTTTTCCTCTAAATTTTGATATAAGAATTTTTTAGAGCAGACCAGTTTTCATGAAGAAAACAGCAGAATACGAAACGTCTTTTAGTCAAAGTTTTTGTAGGTAAAATCAGCCTGAGCTGCAGTTGTCCCTATCGCACTTTACGGGGTGAGGTTGGAGGTGACGCGACGGCAATAGACTATATTAATATACTATATTACCGACTAGAATCCGCTTTTAAAGAGATCTGTGAATTTCCCAAAAAAAGCGACTATCGGGAACTACTAAACTCCGGAGTGGATAGCTCATCATCCATTAACAGCTGCAATAGACATTTCGTTTCAGTAAGTAAATGATTAGCACACAATATCCTAGACTACGGAGAGCAAAAATTGTGGTGAAACTAGTCTTGAAAACCGAACGAAAAACTCTCTGTTCTTGCACCCAACTGATAAGCAAGAAATATAGTCTCATTTATGATCTAAAAGACGACAGTGCATCCGGTTCTGATGGGATCCGCCCACTCCTTCTTAAGTATATTAAACCAATTATACTGGACCTTTTAAAGCATATTTGTAACTTGAGCATGTCGACGGGTACTTTTCCTGAATCTTGGAAAACGGCTGTTGTTACGCCAATTCATGAAAATAAGGTGCCAAAGACTGCCCGGTCAACTATAGACCTATCTCTCTGCTATATATCACGTCAAAAATCTTGAAAAAACTCGTCTACAACTGCCTCATCGGTTTTCTGGAAAAACACGGCCTACTGTCTGGACGCCAATACGACTTCACACGTGGAATGTCCTCAGAGCAAGCCGTGGGGCGTTTTACAGACATTGTCTCTTCGGGGATCGACGGGGGTCAACGGGCGATTTGGGACCTGGCCAAGGCATTCGACACAGTATCAATTCAAATGTTAGTAAACAGTTAAAATGTCTTGGCGTAAGGGGCTTCGCTCGGGACTGGTTCAGCAGTTACTTGTCTGGGAGGCAGCAGCATGTTGCTATCGTAGATAGTGTCAGCGACAGTCTTTCTGTCGTTTTTGGGGTGCCGCAGGGCAGTGTCTTGGGTTCGACATTATTCACTGTTTACATGGACGACATACTCAGACTAAACATCCACAGTGCGACATGATTTGCTACGCAGATGACACTGCGGTCATATTCCACGGTCCTACATGGAGGGACACTGTGAATGCTGCAGATAATGGCATGCGCACCATAATTGTCTGGCTCGACAAAAACTTATTTACCCTAAATGTTGATAAAACCACCTAGTTAGTAGTTCCACATTAGTCGTTCTCGCTGTCCGGACATTGAGAAATTAAAAATTCACGGCATCCAATGTCATCTCAACAACTGTACATGTAATGTTATAGATAGAGTCAAGTCAATGATGTACCTAGGTTTTATGATCCACCAGAATCTGTCCTTTAGAGAGCATGTCTCTATGCTTTCTAAAAGAAACCGGCAATTTATTTATGTTAAGAAATCCCTTCGCTCCTCTCAGCATTCACAAGGTTCGCCTCATGCGGGATGGATACATCGATTATCATTATGAGCGCTAATCGGTCTATCACCACTATATCCTGCTTATAAGCAACAATAGTCTGATCAGTGATGCTATACCGATCCCAGTACAACGTGACATGTTTATTTTCGAGAACAAGTTCGGGCACATACTTGTAATACGGTACCTCAGAAACCACTAGATTCTAATTCAAAGCAAGTTGCTGGTGAATAATCCTGGCTACTTGGTTATGCCTGTGTAAGTAATCACCGTTAGGCAGACAAAAAAGACCAGAGATAATATATCTGATGGATTCACCCGGACGGTGGCATGCACGACACATGTCAAAAACATATAAACATTTTCTTTTTCCCTTAATATCGGACTGTCAAGACGCAGAGCTTCTTGTTAAAGTGGTAAGCAGTTGATTTTAGGATGGTTGTCCGCCTCATCCAGTAGAAGAATATTTTTAAACAAGAGTATTGACTGATCCATTGCAGTCAAATAAACACAAAATTATTCAAATAAAATGGAATTTTAAATCACTTTTATTTTAAATACTACGGAGCACGTGTTTTGCAGGAGCACATGAAATGAACACGGCAAAGCCCCGATGGTCCAACTAAAAACGAGATCGACATCATCACGTCAACCAAGAAGCAAATGTACAATGATGTCCCTATGATCATACGTTGAAAACTGGGGGCGATCACCGTAAGGTAAGAGGCACATTGAACATTAATATCAAGCTTGAAATGTCTCGACTGATGAAGTCTACGCTCCGTCTGGCACTCGATAGCCTTGAGGTCGAACTCCAGAATCGTTTCGAGTACCTAAGAAGCTCCGTGGACGAATACAGCGATGCGTTCGTGGAAGCTGTCCATACGGTCGGGTCTAAGTTTTTCAAGACCCGCCGTACAGATAGAAACAAAAAGCTCTCTGATCCTACTTGTATTAGTTCATCGAGTAGTTCTAGTCTGATAAACTCACACAAATTAAATAATCCTTAATGTTACAGGCAGATAGTTCAAATTCGTTCGTTTTTAGGGTGTATCAGGTAACAGCTGTTACCGACTGTGCATCACTCACCTTCGGTTTGCCGACGATATAGTGGTCATGGCTGAGACCATGGAGGACTTCAGTACAATACTCGATGACCTCAGTAGAGCTGCCGAAAGAGTGGGGGTCTTAAAATGAACATGGATAAAAACCAAGGTAATGTTGAATGCCCATATTACACCCACTACTACTCTTATCAAGGCCGGAGACTCTACACTCGAAGTTGTGGACGACTATGTCTACCTGGGACAAACTATCCAATTGGGTAGGGCCACGTTCGAGAAAAAGGTCAGCCGTCTAATCCGACTTGACAGGAAGGTGTGCGGCCTATGACCAGTGTGTGTTGCCAGTGATGACTTATAGCTCTGAGACGTGGTCGCTCATAACGGGACCTCATTAAAAAGCTTAAAGTCACCCAAAGGGCAATGGACAAGGTTATGTTCGGCGTTTCCTTGCGTGATCGAATCAGAAATGTAGAGATCCCTGGTTGGGTTACCGACATAGTCTAAAGAATTGCCAAACTTGAGTGGCAGTGGGCAGGGCACATTGCTCGCAGAACAGATGGCCGTTGGGCCGAAAAGTTCTGGAGTGGCAACCGCGAACCGGAAGACGTCGTGGTCATGGTGAGGATGGCGGGAATCCACTGTAAGCGGCGACACTTGGGGGAGGCCTATGTCCAGCAGTGGACGTCTTTCGGCTGATATGGTGATGATGATGACATGTTTTGCACAGATATAACAGACATCGACTGGATTGCGGCTATCTTATACTTATTATCCAAAAAGCACATAGTAAATTTGGCAACGCCGCGTTTACCTGTTACACTGTTAACATTTTTATATCCGTTACAGATATATTACGGTTACACTTTTGTAAGTGTTTTGGGTTAACACATTGAAAAACACATTTTATAAGTGTTTATTTCATTCTGTTATCAATTCAACATGTAACACTTATAATTCTGTAACCTTTATGCAGGTGTTTTTAAGTCCTTGCTCGTACGACACATGCCAGATTACCTATTACGTGGGACACTCAGAAAGTTTTGCGAAACTAAAAAAAATTGTTCTATACGTACATATATTTTTATTAAATCTTTTCAAAGTACTTTCCACCAGCCTCTATACAAAGATTCATGCGCCTAAACCAGTTTTCAAAACACTTTTTCCAGTCCGCCGCAGACACCTCGTTTACAGCCTGCTCGAACGCAGCCAGCGCATCTTCCGGCGACGAAAATTGTATCCCTTTGAGCTGATTTTTTATTTTTGGGAATAAAAAGAAGTCACACGGTGCTAGATCAGGGCTGTAAGGAGGGTGACCCAGGAGTTTGACTGGCGTGCTGTCCAGGAAGTCCCTCGTTTTGAGTGCGGTGTGCGCAGGTGCATTGTCGTGGTGGAGCAGTAGCCCGCGGAGCCCTGTGTTTGGTCGCTTGTTGCTTATAACAGAGAAAACTTCTGGCAAACATTTGGTAGTATACCATTCGGCATTAATGCTTCTTTGATCCCGTAAGGGAATTGATACCAAGTGGCCAGTCAAATTAAAAAAGCTAGCGATCAAAATCTTACCCCCGCTTCTAGATCGCTTCACTTTGGTAGGCGTTGGCTCATTTTGAAACACCCAAACAGTCGACTGGCGCTTGGTTTCTGGGTCGTATTGATAAATCCAGGACTCATCACCTGTAACGATGTCGTAAACACGCCGAGACGAGCCTGCTTCAAATTTGTTAAGCATATCACGGCACCATTCCACCCGGGCCTGCTTCTGAGCATCGGTGAGGTTGTGCGGCACCCAGCGTGATACTATCCTCCTCACGCGAAGATGGCTGTGTAGAATCTCGTGAACGCTTCCCGATCCAATCTTCAATATGTGTTGAATCTCCTGATATGTAATTCGCCTATTGTCTTGGATTAAATTTTTCACTGCTAGCACGTTTTCTTCGGTAACAGCCGTCAAAGGGCGACCGCTTCTTTCGTCATCCCCCAAAGTTGGTCGACCGCGCTTGAATTCGTTATACCAACGATACACGGTTGCCTTGGAAGGGCCTTCATCCATGAATGCCATTTGAAGTCTATCGTACGATTCATCCGGTTTCAGGCGACACTTGAAATCGTATAAAATCATAGCTCTAAAATGTTCCCGGCGCAGATCCATATTTCAGTGAGACACAATACTTTGAATTAACTCGCAAAAAATGTGGAGGGAAATTTTGAAATTGGAACTTACTTATTTTTACTTATAAATAATCATATTTTCGAAAAACATTATAACTGGCCAGTCTCCCATATATAAAAACTTTTTTTCGCAATACTTTCTGAGGGGCCTGGTATTGTGCTCTTTATTTTCGTATAAGTTTGCATTCATAGTTAAAATAACAGTGAACGGTCCATCAGATACCAGACGTAAGTTTGCATGCGCGGTAATGTTTTCTAAAAATTATCGGAAGAATTACGTTTATGATGTGGGCCTCGGTGGTCGGTCTTGTGTATTTAATTTTCAAATACTTTTCGCTCCAATTTAAGTTTGCCCTTTAAGCTATCGATGACAGTGAGCGTGGCTCAGATGTCGATTGTCAACTGTTCCACTTCAGCCCCTTACGGCTCAATCCCTCTCTCACAGAGATGGGGCCTGCTTCCCATCAGTGGCAACATTAAAAGTCTGATGATGATGATGATGATGATGATCCCATTATGTGGATGAACTTTTGATTTTTCCATTACAGAAATGCTTCCTAACTACAGCAACTAGAGAATAACAACTGTTTATGCTTCAGAGACCATTACACAAAGAGTTCAGCAAAACATTTCGTTCAACGTTCAAACCAAGCCCATCAAAGGCAGATATCATTGTTATTTTTACGATATAATAATATGTATTCAGACAATGGCTTTAGCTGTTTACGACATCTACCGCAATTTAGCACGTCATCGTAATTTATATATTGTTTTTCTAGGGCCCAGTTTCATGAAAGAAATTTACAGAAGAAATTATGTGATAAATGAATGTTGCAGAAAACTACTGCGTAAGGTTAAAATTAAGTTGATTGTCAACATCCAATAACAGTTAAGGCGCAATTGACAAATTGGTCACATTAATTTTAGAATAATTGCCGTTTAAGAAATTGAACCGAAGTGTATTTCCTTTTATTACACCACAGCTGAGTCGGCCCCACCTACTCAGTTATCCAATGGCGAGCGTTCACGTGGTGTAAATATTTAACTACATGATAAAGTTAGTACCTATACATTGTAAATTATTCTCATACGTATATCTGTGACTCGTGTAATATAAACATTCGTATTATCTTTACGATTGAAGTCTCGTGGGAGTAAGAGACACAATTTAACGCTACATACGGTCTATGTATGTCTTACTATTTTTTTTTATACGGTTTATGTCTGTCTTACTAATTTTTTTTATTAATGACCTATTTAAAATTAATTACCTATTTTTTATTGTATTTTTTAATTCTTTGTTTTACTCTAGACGCTTTTTCGTGCACGTCTTTTTACATCGTTCTCACATATAAGTATTTTTCCAACAAGAATGATGTAACCAAATACTTGTAAAACACTTTTTTTGAGTACCTAACTATTGAGTTTCTACAACTACACTTTTAACAAGCTACTTTTCCGAATGGACGGTATAATCAATTTTTATTACTTTAATTTTTTTGTCGTTCAAATGCGCCGCTTAATGGCCTAATTGAATAAATAATGTTTTTATTTTTTATTAGAGTTTTATTATGTTATATGAATAAATACATCATCTACTAATACTTTGACCCACCTTCAGTGTTTTATTCTATTTTGTTTGTTATTTATATATTCTTCTATTTTATTTTATTTTATAAGTCCTGTTTCCGTAAGTGTGTCCGTGGCATCAACAGTAGGCCCTATCAGAATATCAGCGCAGCGTTATTACCTTTTTGGATATCGCTGCACATGCTGAGATAGGAGCCTTTTTGGTCTCGCACAGGGTTTTTTATTTTAATATTGTTTAAGTGTGTGCTTATTTTCTCGTGTCTCCTGTGCGGGTCACAAATAAATATTTTTCTTTCTTTCTTTCTTTCTTTCTTTCTCCCATGCTACTTGTGGTCACCGCAATACGTTTTTTCCATCCAACCTTGACTTTACCACTGATTCCCTTTTATTTCATTTCATTCCTCACAGAATACATTCATCTTTTCTTTAAACTATCTCCGTCGCCATCCATCCACATTTATATTTCATAACTCTTCGATTCGGCTCGTCGATTAACTACACAACTACTTATTTTTTCCGATCAGTATGCCTGGACAGCTCTGTCTTAGCTACATTCAGATCCTGTAAGATGCCAGGTGGTTGGCCATGGTGGTCATGAAGGGTTGATCCTGCGAAGGGGTTCGAAACTGGTGTGATGTGATGGGTCTTTGATAATCCAATTGGGAAGAAGTGATTGAGATTAATCTATGATACTCCATATATTTTTAAATGTTGTTCCACACTATATTTTTTTCCTGTATCGTGGGTGCGTTTACAAACTCACATACACAAGACCCTGAGCCGGTACAACTATTATAATTCTCGCCAAACTTTTGAGCTGCTCTGAGGTTGGCTACAATGGCTGCGCAGTAGTAAATTTCATACAAAAAAAAGTTAAATAAAAAAATCCGACTGTTTCAAAAGCGAACTAAAAAGACGTAAACAAGGAGAAAATCATGCTGTGCAGTCGGAGGATACATCTCTTAAAACCCTTTATTTTGATACCCCACATGATGGGTATGGAAGAAAAAAAAATTGAGCCCCTACAATATGGCGCCCAAAAGCCGCCATTTTTTTATTGTCCAATTTTAATGTAACTAGTGACATACGCAGGGTTAAGAGGAAATACGGGCGGAGAGACTTTTGAAAAATAGGTATTTGAAAAAACTATCGCTGTCGCTCTGCGAACTGCGAGCGCGTGGCGCCCGGCCGCCCTATCCATGTGTGTGTAAGTTGACGGTGTGTGCGTGCCTCCGAAACGCTCCCGGCCGCGGCTCGCGCATTTCTTGTAATCGCCCCAGTCACTCGTAACTTTTGTTGTTGTGGATTGTGGACTGATATCCAAGAATATCTGTTATTCTTAACAGCAAATGCAGAAAATCTTTTTTTTTGGACGTGACTAATAATACTGTGGAGCAATTTAATTATGTAATTGCCAAATTTATTGGCGGAAAAAGAGTTAACTTTGCAGGCTCATATCATATCAGACAAGTGGAGCAGTAACTAAATGAAATATCGAAGGCCTATTCATTCACGCATCCAAAAAATAATACAGGGCTGCAGTCCGGGCAAATAAAAAAAAATAGATCAAAAGCAGCGGTCGAAAAAAATCACAGAGATTTTCCGAAAAAGAAAACTGACATATCCCAAAGACGGAACGAGCAAAATAAAAAAAACTACAGAACCTGTTAAAAACTACGGTCGCTTAGAGTTGGAAGAAGATAGAAGAAGATATGCCTTTGGATTTATATAAATTAAAAGAAAAAATATTTCTTGTTCGAAAAAAATCACAGAGATTTTCCGAAAAAGAAAACTGACATATCCCAAAGACGGCACGAGCAAAATAAAAAGAACTACAGAACCTGTTAAAAACGACGGTCGCTTAGAGTTGGAAGAAGATAGAAGAAGATATGCCTTTGGATTTATATAAATTAAAAGAAAAAATATTTCTTGAAAGATTGCTCTCAACTAAGGATGTTCAAAGGAAAATAGTGGGGGCCAAAGCGATAATAGCTTATGGGAAATTGAAAGACTAAAGAGGCTTACGGCATCGAATGTTGGGCGAATATGTAAGATGCGACCGAAAACATTGGTTCGCAAAATTTGAGAAACGTTATTATATAAGAAATTTAAAGGAACTGTGGCTACCAATTATGGCAAGGAAACTGAATCTAAAGCGATCGATCAATTTATCAAGCACACGGGCCTACAGGTATTAGTGTGGAATGTTTATCGATGAAAAGAAACCCTTTTTCGCGGCAAGCCTGGATGGTCTGATAGGTCAAGACTCGATAATAGAGGTAAACTGTCCTTACGAAATTGCAAGAATGTCACCTGAAGACGGAATTGAACAAAAATAAATAGATTTAGAACTGTTTTCAAGGATCATCACTAATCGTCTCCGTAGACCACATAGGTACATACGCTGCGGCAGGTTATACAGAAGACCGAAGAGTACAACCTGCCTCTCTGTTTAGCGTTTGTGGAATACCAGAAAGCCTTCGATTTGATCGACACTTGGGCTGTACTGCAGTCTCTCCAACGGTACCAAATTGACTACCAGTACATCGAAGTGTTGAAAAGTGTGTATAATAAAAAAATCAAAAAACCCGACTGCTTCAAAAGCGAACTAAAAAGTAGTAAACAAGGAAAAAATCATGCTGTGCAGTCGGAGGATACATATTCGCCGGCTGGCTGACCAAAATCTGGTGTATCCTCCGCCTGCACAGCATGATTTTTTCCTTGTTTACTACTTTTTAGTTCGCTTTTGAAGCAGTCGGGTTTTTTGATTTTTTTAATTAAGTTTTTTTATTTATAACTTTTTAGTTAGTTTTTTCGAATTAGATACATTTAAACATATAAGTGTTATATATTTTTGAAATCACATCTTAAAACCCTTTATTTTGATACCCCACACGATGGGTTTGGAAGAAAAAAAAAATTTGGGCCCCCACAATATGGCACCCAAAATCCGCCATTTTTCTATTATCCAATTTTAATGTAGCCTATGACACTCGCAGGGTTAAGACGCATCGATTGACGTACGAATCATCAAAATCGGCCAACCCGTTTGGTCTCTGGAACGCCACATAGGAACAAACATACATACATACATACATACATACATACTTACATACATACATACATACATACATACATACATATACTGATAAACACATTACCCTCCTTCGGCAGTCGGGTAAAAAGGCCACCATGTCAGTTCGACTTCAGGATCAGACCTCGGAACCCGTCCTTCTGCAGCGAGGTGTGAGACAGGGAGACGTCATATCTCCGAAACTGTTCACCGCTGCACTGGAGGATGTCTTCAGATTTCTGAACTGGAAAGGGCTAGGCATAAATTTCAATGGCGAATACATCAATCACCTTCAGTTTGCCGACGATATAGTGGTCATGGCGAAGACCATGGAGGACCTCAGTACAATGCTCGATGACCTCAGTAGAGCTACCTAAAGAGTGGGTCTTAGGATGAACATGGACAAAACCAAGGTGATGTTGAATGCCCATTTTACACTCACTCCAATCAAAGTCGGATACTCTTCACTCGAAGTTGTGGGCGACTATGTCTACCTGGGACAAACGATCCAGTTGGGTAGGGCCAACTTCGAGAAAGAGGTCAACCGTCGAATTCGACTTGGCTGGGCAGTGTTCGAGAAGTTGCGGTATATTCTCGTCCAACTTACCACAGTGTCACAAGTATAGACTTGAGACACAGTGACCAGACCAGTGTGTGTTGCCAGACATATGGTTCTGAGACATGGTCGCTTACAATCGGCCTCATCAGAAAGCTTACAGTCACCCAAAGGGCAATGGAGAGGGATATGCATGGAGTTTCCTTGCGTGGTCGAATCAGAAATGTAGAGATCCGCAAGAGAACCAGGGTTACCGACATAGCCCGAAGAATTACCAAACTTAAGTAGCAGTGGGCAAGGCACATTGCTCGCAGAACGTATGACCAATAGGGCAGAAAGGTTCTGGAGTGGCGACCGCGAATCGGAAGACGTTGCGTTGGAAGGCCTCCCACCAGGTGGACCGATGACTTGGTGAAGATCCGGGGATCCACTGGATGCGAGACGCACGGGACCGATCAATGTGGTGACGTTTGGGGGAGGCCTGTGACCAGCAGTGGACGTCTTTCGGCTGATATGATGACGATGATGATGATGTTATAGATTTATGTACGTTTAAAGGCAAAATGGTACAATTAAAACAGAATCAAAATTACTTCTACTAAGTACAAGGCCAACTACACATAACTCGTCGAAATTTCTGTTATTTTATTTTATGGAGTCCCAAAAGCTTTTATTTTTCAAAATATTAAGAGGGACAATGCATTATGGCAAAAAATGGAACCATTAATAGAAAAGTTCTACCACATTAGTGGCAAGCCTAAGGCATTAGCCTTTCACCAGAAATCATTGACGATCGGATACCAAAGAATAAACCAGTGAGAGAAAGCACGTCTGCCTAGCCTTTTCCCATCTACGTTGGAGTCAGATGCAGCTGAATACCAGTATTTTGATAGATCGACTGCCTATCTGACCTCCACAACCAGTTACTGGGTAATATGAAACCCCTTGGTAAAACGAGTCAGACTTTCAGGATGTCAAACCCGAAAATAACAGCCGGGACCAACGGCTTAACGTGCTTGGCGAGACACGGACGGGTCTTGGTATGTAAAGATGGTCACCCATCCACGGAACAACCACGGCAAGCATACCCACAGAACAGATAAAACCTCTTTTATCTGTTCTGTGGATTGACCCGTGCGGCTGACGTTGAAATAAGTTTAATTTCGCTGATGTACCTAGTAGGCGATCTAGAGACTGCGGATACCTATCCGATATATAATTTACTGTTTTGTATTGAAAACTTTTTGTAATAAACATTTCGCGGTATGCGATAAGGCCGCCCATTGTATATTTTTAGTATTAAGTTTCTTTTTCTTGTTTGTTATGGTGTACAATAAAGTGTATATATATAAATCTATACATATAATAAATCTGTAGAAAAGTCATTTTTGTACATTGAAGAAATTGAAACAAAAAATAGCCAGCGTGTGAAAAGATAAGTAACAGAACCCATTTCCATCATTTTTGAAATTTTTGTCTGTTTGTCTGTTTGTTTGTGCGCACATCACGTAAAATCTACGAATTCAATGCTGACAATGTTTATATACAAAAATTATACGCAACTTGAGGTTTAACTTAGTTTTTGTTTCATCGAAATCGGTTCACTCTATCAAAAGATATGATTAATTTAGTGAGTTCAAGAAGTAAAATATTACGTTACGCAATTAAGTATAGTACTTGCAACGACATCTTAAGACTAAAAATAGAACTAATGTTGATAGTTGAAATCTAAATCCGATAGATGGCGTTGTGCAAATGACGTCATTTTCTGAATCGCGGTGTTAAGATTTTCCGCGCGAGGATGACGTCCACCGTGTTTACTAGGCAAATTGGGTTTCGTTAGGTGTCTTAAAAGTTCTTGCGTGTGTCGTAAAAGTTCTTTGGTTGCTTGGTTTATCGATTTTCTAAATTGGTCGAAAAAAAAGTATTTGCTTATCTTATTGGTTTCGTTTGGTCAACTTTGGTCATTGGTTTGAAGTACGAAGTTAAGATTGTATTTGATTTACTTCGTAGTTTGAATCCAATAGTGCCAATCGTTATACAGTAAGTTAGTGTTGCCAATTCGTTGAGTCACGACCACGAACAGACGATACGTTGTCACACTAGACTGTTCGACGCACCGTTCTTTTAAGTTTGTAGGCTATTCAGTCATAAGTGTTGTTAGTTTTGTTTATTGCTTTAATTTTCCTTGAAAATGCCTCAAAGAAAAAAAACTAACCTTTCGCTGCGTAGCCGAAATGCGAAAAGGATGAGACTTTGTAGGTCTCAGGAATCGGAAGAAGATCGTGAAGCACGGTTATCTGCTAACCGAGAGCACATCGCTCTTTCACGTGAATCGGAAACGTTCACCGAAAGGGAGTCACGTTTAAGTTCACAAAGAACACGGACCGCGACTTTGCGGTCTCAAGAGAGTATCCAGGAACGCGAAGACCGGCTGTCTGCTGATCGGGAGCGCCACTCTCTCTCACGTGAGTCAGAGACATTCACAGAAAGGGAGTCGCGCTTAAGTTCGCAAAGAACTCGGACCGCGACTTTGCGTTCTCAAGAGAATATCCAGGAACGCGAAGTTCGGCTGTCTGCTGATCGGGAGCGCCACTCTCTCTCACGTGAGTCAGAGACATTCACAGAAAGGGAGTCGCGCTTAAGTTCGCAAAGAACTCGGACCGCGACTTTGCGTTCTCAAGAGAATATCCAGGAACGCGAAGTTCGGCTGTCTGCTGATCGGGAGCGCCAGTCTCTCTCACGCGAGTCAGAGACTTTCACAGAAAGGGAGTCGCGCTTAAGTTCGCAAAGAACTCGGACCGCGACTTTGCGTTCTCAAGAGAGTATCGAGGAACGCCAAGCACGTCTGTCATCTGACCGAGAGCGACACGCTCTCTCGCGCGAGTCTGAATCTCTCTCCCAAAGAGAAGAACGATTAGAAATAGCTAGACATAACTATGTAGGTGTACAAAGAAACAATGAAAGTTATCTTGCATCTGAAAGGGAAAGAATAGATGAACTAAGACGAGCAGAAACAGCAGAACAACGTCAATCTCGCCTAGAAATAGAACGAGCTCGATACCATATGAATAGAGAAACAAATAGCGGAGCTGATGAGTCCATGGAAAATGACGATGCAAATATTTTATTACCTTGGGACAATAGGGAAAAATCAGGGTTCACATATTCGTCTAGAATTAATTATGCTGGCTTTACTTTCGTGGGTGACATGAGAGAAATTTGTAATTTTTGTCATGCTTTGAAATGGAGGAAAGAGACAGATGGAATGTGCTGCTCAAATGGAAAAATTGTTCTTCCAAATTTCCAAGATCCACCACACTTACTTATAAGTCTCCTGAATGGCGATCATCCCCAGTCGAACCGTTTTTTGGATAATATTCGTTTATATAACAGTGCTTTCCAAATGACTTCCTTTGGGGCAAAACAAATAACGGAAGGACCGTTCATGCCAACCTTCAAAGTACAAGGTCAAGTTTATCACCTTATTGGATCTTTGCTGCCAGAAAATGAACCCAAATTTCTCCAAATTTATTTTGTATCCGATTACACGCAACAGCTCAATGTTAGAAATCACAATTTTCCCCAGCTCAATGCTGAGCTTTTGGGTCAACTTCAAGAATTGCTGCATCGCGTTAACCAGTACGTTCGTGAATTCAAAGCTGCATTGGAGTCAATTCCACAAGGCAGCAATGATTTCAAAATTGTTATAAGTGCCGATAGACGTCCTGTGGGTGAACACCGTGGAAGACACAATGCACCCGTCGCAGATGAAGTTGCAGTTGTTTTAGTCGACCAGGAGTGTGAGAGACGTGATATCGTGTTGCGTACACGCGACGATCGCCTTCAACGCATTTTGGAAACCCACCGAGCTTACGACGCCCTGCAATATCCACTAATCTATTGTCATGGTGAAGATGGGTACAATTTTGGGCTGTACCAAGTGAACCCTACTACGAGAGTCACTAATTATCAAAAAAAAATATCTGCTCAACAATACTATTCCTACCTTTTACAAATAAGGCAAAACAGTTTCGTATATTTGCAACGATTTCGTGGTTTGTTCAGCCAATTTATTGTGGACATGTACGCAAAAATAGAAACTGAACGTTTAGTGTATATTCGCACTAACCAGCGACGGTTACGCGCTGAAGAATACGTGCACTTGCGGGACGCCATGCAATCAGATAATAACGTCGAAAACTTGGGTCGATTGGTTATTTTGCCATCCAGTTTCACAGGCGGTCCGCGGTATATGCACGAACGAACGCAAGATGCTTTTTGTTACGTCCGTAAATACGGCCGGCCGGACCTTTTTATAACATTTACAACAAATCCAAAGTGGACGGAGATTTGCCAGGCACTTCTCACAGGACAGGCGTCATACGACAGACATGACATTATTGCTAGGATTTTTCATTTAAAACTCAAAGTCTTGATTAATCTACTTACAAAGGAGAAAGTTTTCGGTTCAACTCTTTGTTTTATGTATAGCGTCGAGTGGCAAAAGCGTGGTTTACCCCACGCGCACATTCTTCTGTGGCTGGAAGAAAAAATTCGTCCCGATGCTATAGACAGTGTCATAAGTGCAGAATTTCCGGACTATAATGCAGATCCGATTTTGCATGACATAGTAAAAACACATATGGTTCACGGGCCATGTGGCCTCTTAAACAGGGAATCACCGTGCATGAAAGATGGTCAATGCTCAAAAAAATACCCCAGAGCACTGAAAGAACTAACTATGGCTGGGGAAAATGGGTATCCGCAATACCGGCGAAGATCACCGTCACAAGGTGGTTTCACAGCTACTGTCAGATTCCGTGGACAAGAAATAATTCTAAATAATAGTTGGGTGGTACCGTATTCTCCAGTTTTGTCAAACGCTTTTCAAGCACACATTAATGTTGAAATTTGTAATAGCGTCGAATCTATAAAATATATATGTAAATATGTTAATAAAGGTAGTGATCAAGCCATGATAGCACTAAGAAATAACAACCAATTTGATGAAGTGACAAGGTATCAATCTGGCCGATACATAAGCTCTTCGGAGGCAGTTTGGCGCATTTTGAGTTTCCCTATTCATGAAAGGTATCCGCCAGTCATCCATCTTGACGTGCACCTGGAAGGCGGGCAGCGAGTTTACTTTCAGCCAGAAAATGTGGCAGAAAGAATGAACAACCCAAGACAAACCACCTTGCTCGCATTCTTTCGCCTTTGCGAAAGAGACAATTTCGCTAAGTCTCTGTTGTACAATGAAGTGCCACATTATTATACTTATAACAAGCAGCAAGGTGTTTTTAATCGCAGGAGACGTGGAACTGCTGTAGAAGGCGAGTCCGGCATTTTTAAAGAACACGTGATTGGAAGAGTATACACGGTGCACCCAAATAATGCAGAGTGTTATTATTTACGCCTTCTTCTTCACACAGTGCGAGGACCTACTTCTTTTGCTGAGCTCCGCAAAGTGGACGATATAGAATATCCCACATTTCAAGCTGCTTGCCGCGCACGGCATTTATTAGATGGCGATCAGCATTGGGATGATGCTTTAGCCGAAGCATGCGTCAGTGATAGTCCACATCGTTTGCGCCATTTATTTGCCATTTTGTTGACATTTTGTGGCCTATCGGACGCTGGGCAGTTGTGGCAAAAATATAAAGACGCGTTTGCCGAAGATTTTTTGAGACAGCAAAATATAAATAGTGAAACTTCTGACCAAGTACGTGAAAGCTGCCATAATAGGGCTTTGCTGGCTATACAAGATATAGTTACAAGTATAGGAGGGAACCCCCTCAGTCAATACGGCTTGCCGACACCGACAGTTGGTGGGGAACGAATTAATAGGGAGTATACATCTGAAATAAATTACAACCCCGAAGAGTTAGCAGAAATATTGCGAAATGGCTGTTCAAATTTGACGTCAGAACAACGTCAAATCTTTGATAGAGTATGCTGTAGTGTAGAACATTCATTAGGAGAAATGCTGTTTTTAGATGCACCTGGTGGAACAGGTAAAACTTTCCTCACTAAAGTTATCTTGGCTCAAATAAGGAGCCAAAACAAAATTGCCCTTGCCGTCGCTTCCTCAGGAATAGCTGCCACTTTATTACCAGGAGGAAAAACTGCACATACAACATTTAAAATACCAATCGACTTGGACCGCACAGAAAACCCTGTTTGCAACGTGTCTCGCAATAGTGATAAAGCAAGGGTTTTACGCGATTGCGCCCTTATCGTTTGGGACGAGTGTACGATGGCAAATCGTAAAGCTGTGGAAGCTGTAGATAGAACGTTGCGAGATATAAGACAAAATGACCGACCGATGGGAGGCTTAACGGTGCTATTCTGTGGAGACTTCAGGCAGACACTCCCTATAATACCCAGAGGAACGAGGGCCGATGAAATAGGTGCCTGTTTAAAGAGCTCTATTTTATGGCGTAGTGTCATATTAACTAATTTGAGCTTTAATATGCGAGCATATTTGGGAGGTGACGCAAACGCGCAGGTTTTCTCAAATTTACTACTTCAAATTGGTAACGGCACATACCCGACTCAAGAAGGAGGTAAAGTAACTTTAGTCGAAAGCCTGTGTTCTTCTGTTGCCTCACAGCAGGAACTCATTTCCTCTGTATACGGAGATCCATCAGAGATCTCGAACCATGACGCTGCTTGGCTATGCCAACGAGCTATTTTGGCACCTCGCAACGACCAAGCAGCAGCAATAAATTCTCAAATATTGGTACATGTTTCTGGAGAAAGTAGGGAATATTTATCTATTAACACGGTTTTAGAAGAAGGAGATGCCACCCACTATCCAGTAGAGTTTTTAGACTCTCTAAATACACCAGGTCTTCCAGCACACAAAATTTATTTAAAAGTCGGAGTACCAATCATTCTACTCAGAAATTTAAGCCCACCAAAACTATGCAATGGAACTCGGTTGAGAGTAACAAATCTCCAACGAAATGTCATCGAAGCCGAAATCTTAACAGGTTGCGGCTCCGGTGATGTTGTTTTCATTCCCAGGATACCCATTATCCCCAATAATTTTCCGTTTACTTTCAAACGTGTGCAATTTCCTGTAAGCCTCTGTTACGCTATGACTATTAATAAAGCCCAAGGCCAGACGTTATCCGTTGCGGGTGTAGACCTTACTTTTGATTGTTTTTCACACGGCCAACTCTATGTTTCTCTATCACGTGTTAGCAACCCAAACAACCTTTTTGTATATGCTCCGGGTAATTCCACCGCTAACATAGTATATAGAGAAGCATTAACGTAATCAACTATACCAAAGTCAGGACTCTTATCTAAATCATCAAAAAGGTGATATACTCTTATCTAAACGACGTTGTTTTGCTCTCGACAACCACGCGAACGAAGTCGCGGGCACAGCTAGTAAATAAATAAATAAAGACATGCACTTAATTTTATTTTGTATCCATTACTTTTTAATACTTCTATTTGTAATTCCCACTAAACAGCACATGCAAACAATATAAATGTGTTTATCGATAACTGTTTACAACACTAGTATATCGATATTATTTTCAACTACTACGCATCACCTTTTCGTCTGTGTACGTATTATGCAGACCCCTTGCGTCAAACCCCGCCCACAAATTCGTGCGATAAGGACAACCGCAGATTCGACAAATTTTCTTAAGTAAAAAGTCATAATTCGAGGTTTGGCTCTCGTCTGTTTTCTCCTCCAATATTGGACCGATTTAGAAGATATTTCATAAACTGAATAAGAAGGATATTTACTATGTCCCTATGTTTTCCTTTTTTCATTAATAGTTATCAAATTTGTACACTAAGGCTCTGAAGACAGCGACTCAATACAGACAATTTTGAGCATTTTGAGAGGGTTCTAGTTCTTATACGGATAATATATCACCAAAAAGGAAAACATAGGGACATAGAAGAAGTTGATATTTATTTTACTGTAAAAAATCATTGCTTTAAGTTCATAAACCAGAGAGAAAACAGACGAGAGTTTTTGTATGGAGAAAAGACCACCCCCGTTTCCTCTTAAGACAAATCGATTGACGTACGAATCATCAAAATCGGCCAACGCGTTTGGTCTCTGGAACGCCATATAAGAACAAACATATATACATACATACATAGACTGATAAACACATTACCCTCCTTCGGCAGTCGGGTAAAAACAGCACCGTTTCGTGCCTTGCGCATCGGAAAACCAACTTCAGGGCGGCCCACAAGTTTGGCGAGGACAATAATACACCGTTCCAGATTATTCCAACAGCGGTGTTTCTAATTTCTTGTGAAAAGTGAGTTAACAGGACAAATAAAGTTGTACGCGTTTTACCTTAACGCAAGAAAACACCTGTATGTTAATTATATTATTAATTAACTCTATATACTCCACGTAAGTATGTGTAATCAGTTGGTGTATATTAATAACGATGAAATGATAAGGCAAAGTAGAGCAATTGTTGTTAAGGGGAACCCTCTTTAATAGAAATAGATAATCATTATAATGATAGGTTTATTACAAGATAACGCAGTACGTTATTTACGGTCATGTAGTAAATTTTAATTTCCTTGATACATAAATATAAGGAAATAACATTTATAATAATACTCCATTTTGCCCGTGACTTCGTTCGCGTAGAAATAAAAACTAGCCAAGTGCGAGTCCGAGTCGCGCACGATGGGTCCGGTACCATTATAGCAAAAAACGGCAAAAAAAAAAACACGTTTGTTGTATGGGAGCCCCACTTTAATATTTATTTTATTCTGTTTTTAGTATTGGTTGTTATAGCGGCAACAGAAACACATCATCTGTGAACATTTCAACTGCCTAGCTATCATAGCTCATGAGATACAGCCTGGTGACAGACGGACAGACAGACATACAGACGGATCGTGGAGTCTTATGCTGCGACCACACTATCGCGACAACGCGAACGTTGTGCGCGCGGTGTGTGAGAAAGAACGCCCGAATTGAGGTTCTCGTTATCGCGATAATATGGCCGCAGCATTAGTAATAGGATCCCGTTTTTCCCTTTGGGAACGGAACCCTAATAAAAAAGTACCCGATTTGTTATGCCAGTACAATGTATCTCTGTGCCAAATTTCATTCAGATACTTTCTGGCGTGGTTAAAACTTTAAACATATTTCAAAAACATTTTTTATTTAAAATAGTAGAGGTAAAATTAAGAAATATATATATAATGTTAACACACTTCGCACAAAAAATCTGTACTGAAATAATATAATGAATCAGAGCAAAATTGAATAAATGATTCTAGGCCGACCCAGAAATAGCACACAAATTCTGGCACAACTCGGTATGGTTGTGCTCTAAAAATCTATCTAGGATGGAATAAAATTGTCCCGGTAGGTATAATTTGCCGGTACCTTTTTCCCGCGGTTTCTTATTAGATAAAAAAATAATAGCTATTGTTTTCCACCAGTAAAAAAAAAATTGTCATTGTATTCAACTAGCTGTGAACAAAGAACAATGGCGAGATTTTAGCTGACTTAAATTTGAGCGTCTGAAAGTGAGTAATATACGAAAGACGTTCTATTAATTGTCTACATTTTTTAAATATATTATTGGGCTGGTTCAAAACGGATAAAAAAAATCATAATAAATAAAAAGTTATTTGATTTTACAGTTAATTTCTTTAGCTAAGTGTTGCCATTATATATTTTATCTGCTAAGTGACAAGTAGTAACTATATTAATTCATAATATAATTAATGTATTTATTGCAGTAAATGAGTTAACAATACAGTTTATGTCTAAGTATAGATGTTCCTCGCAGGTAGGTAAGAATATAGTAGTGTAGTAGAAATAAATGAATTACTTTTAATTAGTTAATGATTGGCAAAAAGACTAGTATCCAAGTTTAAAAAATATAGCTTGATTGTTGACGAGGACGACGACCTTTTGATAAACGTCAAAGTCGCTTAGTATAAATAAATATACTCTTTTCAAAGAGTATATTATACATTTCATCCTGAAATAACTAGGTAAGGGAAATGCTAATGCGATATTCCCCTTTTACTTCCACGAAATTGAATAATATTACATATTAAACACATTATTAAAAGTTACCCAGACATAACCTACAAAAGTTTATGACTGAATATATATTATTCTCGAACAAAAAATATTGCACAAACTAATTCAGAACATCACCCTGAGTTAAACCAGATATTTTTCATTTAAAGACGTAGGAATTTAATCTCAGCTAAAAAAATGTATGGGCACTTGCCATTGTTCTTTATGACTGGACACAAAAATGGAAGATCAAACTGAATGAGTCAAAATCTATTCACATTGACTTCACGAACAAAAACTTGGACTATCACCCAATCCACATAAACGGCATGCAAGTGCCTTATGCTAATACAACCAAAAACCTTGGCATAACTCTCGACGCCAAGTTGCGTTGGAAAGCTCATATCAAAAAGAAAAGACAGGAACTCGACATACGTTATAAAAGTATGTATTGGTTACTCGGAAGGAAATCCTGTCTATCAATACATAATAAAATAACCATATTCAAGCATATACTGATGCCAATTTGGACGTATGGTATCCAACTTTGAGGCCGTACTAAACAAAAAAATAAAATAAAATAAATATTGTTTTTATTTGGGACAACATAGGAACCATTTTTGTTAGTAAACAAAGCAACGTCAAAATAATCCAACAATTCCAAAATAACGTGCTCAGGGATGCTGTAAATGCACTCTGGGTACATAAGAAATGACGATCTTCACCGTGATCTTAAAAACGGAATTCGTCAACACCATCATCCAAAAATTTGCTGAAGCCCACGAAAACAGACTTCATCGACACGTGAATGTTGAGGCTATCCAGCTGCTAGACAATACAGACTAAGTGCGTAGGCTAAAAAGAACTAAACCTTTTGAATTTGTGTAGTGTATAAAGTGAATAAATAATAGTGACAATGATGTGCTATACATGTAACACATGAACATAGTGTTTTTTAAATTATATCAGACTCTAAGAAAGGTGCTACGGACTTGTGGAAAAGTGCAAATGGACACTATTCTTAGTTTTAACATAATCTATAACGTAACATATTAAGTTAGAGTTAAATTGCTTATTAGTCTTTTAGGCTAGATCGTAATTAATTATTAAGAATTTTGTTCTTAATAACAAAGTACAAAAAAAAATGTATCAATACTTCTGCCAGCACTAGAATAACACAGAATTGTGTGGCTAAGGGGCAAGAGGCCTGTGCTCTGCAGTATTACAGTAGTACAATATTATAGACCAGTCAGATTAGATCAGCACTTCCAGAGATACAAACAATTTTAGTCATTAAAATTAGATGAGTCAATAATTAAATAAAAAACAAAAATATATTCGCGAGCTGTCTGAACACCAGATCCTTCGACTGCACAATATGATTTTCTTCTTGTTTACTTTTACTTACCTACATCTTTTTAGTTACAGTCGGTTTTATGATTTTTAAAACTTCAACTGTCCACTTCCAGACACAATAGAAATTACCATTGTTCTAATCCGATTCGGTCTGGTGGACAGATGACCGGTTAAATAACGTGTTTTAAGTACTACTTTTTTGTTATATTATTTTTTTAGATGTACTTTTAATCACCACACATTTGTAACCACCTCTTAAAACCCTTCATTTTGATACCCCACGAGATGGGGTTGCAAGAAAAATAACTGGGACCTTCACAATATGACGTCAAGACGTATATGACGATGTCCTAATTATATAAATCCATTTAGCGGTTTGAAAGATATGAGGTTATAAAGAATATTACATACAAACAAGATACACCCTTTCCTTGCATCCAGGTAAAAAGGGTAATCAATATATTATCTCAGCTTATGCTTACCATCTTCAATAACGACGTCTGGTCCAATAGTGACGTTGGGTCCTATTCTGCACCCCTTGCCGATGGTGGCAGAGGCATCAATCAGCACGTTGCCAACCACGCAAGCGCCGTCATACAACTGTTTGGAGTTCTTCTGTCGTAGACTGGTGAGGTATAGACACATTCCTGAAATCAATACAGTAAATGACGCCTTTTTTCCATGGGGGTAGGCGAAAGCTGAAGAACAACACCTGCTACATACGATCCTAATGCTGGTACTATACTTGGCGTATTTGTACAAATATTTGCTCCATATCGCTATTACGAAATGAACTTTATTTCAATAGAAGTACGGTTCGTTTTGCATTGTTAAAATTTCGCAAATATTTTGCCAAATATGCCAAGTGCCAGCTTTACATGCGCCTTCTGCTGTGTTTACCTTCCAACATGTGGTCATACACGCACGCCAGATGTGAGTACTATAATACCCACAACGGATCTTTGTGTCTCTGAATTGGCTGCAAGACCCTGCGCAGTAGCGATTTTTGTGTCAATGTTGAAGGTGAAGATAGCATTGTATAACTGTCTCTTTCACTCGCTAACGTTTATCTTATCGTCCTATCTCGCTTACTCTATGCAGTATACTCGATGACAAACTGTTTCTTGCGCAATGGTTTGCAGAGCCAACTTCAGAGACACAAAGATCCGTTGTGACTATTATATGCGACGTGGTTGATCTTTATCACATTAAAGAACATCGGTTACCAGATCTGTTTATATTCTCCTAGACCCGGGACAGTGTCCACTCATAGTGTTACCAATCAATAAATCCAATTTTTAAACTGTCGTAAAATTTGTAGGCCAAGGATTTTTACATAATTGTCATGCAACAATTATTTTGTTATTGAAAGTTTATCATTCACGAATATTTCACTCAAGGCAACATTGAATAAATGGCTAAAAATAATATTAATATGTAGCTGGAAAAAGATTTACCTGTTAAAAAGTCTTTGGGTTGTCCGACATCCATCCAGAATCCTTGGAGTTCCATGGCAAATAGCTGCCCGTCAGTGGCCATGAAAGGGAACACTTCCTTTTCAATAGACATTGGTCGTAATTCTATTCTACTGAGTACAGAAGGATTTAAAATGTACATTCCTGGGACAAAAGAAAAATAAGAGTTAGTCACCTTGAAGATCAAATTCTGAAGAAACAGGTCTGCAAAATTCCAAAATTAACAGTAAATAATCTTACCAGCATTAATTTTATTTGATATAAACTCCTGTGGTTTTTCAATGAAACTGTCAATCTGACCATCTTCTTTATAAAGAACTACTCCATACTTTGAAGGTTCTTCTACTTTCGTCACTACTATAGTACCTTCCTAAAACAACCAACAACAGGATAAAACAATCTCTCGAGGGCAAAGGATAAATTTAATTAATTCAGTAATAGACAATAACTAGTAACAAAGCCACACTTATTATGATGCACTTTGATTACATCTCATCTACTCTTAGTCTACAGACAGATCGCAACTTATTGCAAGTTCATAAATAATAATAAATTAACATGAAGCATCAAGGGCAGGAAAATAATGATGAAAAGGCAAGCATATACAACTTCTTTTACTATTTATGGGCCATGAACATTGCTCTTCCTTTAAAAAATTTGGATGAAAGTTGACCTAGATTAGTATAGTTCATCAGTAGTTACTATCGGATTTTTATGCCGGCTCTACATTCTCAGGCGAGGACCCAAGGAAACGCTGTTCAATGACTTTTTAAGCAACATACTTCATGACTGAAGTTGAGGGAAATGTACATCGTCATTGCGTGCTCTTGTGCGAGTGTGTTGAGCCGGCATTAGACTTTCAAGCTTGCCAAGCCGCATGCAGAAACTAGTATGATAACACTAATCATCATTTCAGCCAAAAGCCGTCCACTGCTGGACATAGGCCTCCCCCAGGCGTCCGCGTCGCCACATTGACCACATAACACTAATATATTTTTGTAATTGCATTGCATAGAAAAACCCTTTTCTGTTTTAACGTCGACTATTCATACTACTCATAGTTAGCACTTTTTATATAGTATAGTAGTACTATACAAACAAGATAGATAAGTACTGATTGCTTCACGTTATCAAGGAGGGAAGATAACTATCAAGTGATGCTCATGTATTTCTTAATATTGATATTTATCTATGTCATATTGATCTACTAATATCATTAATATAAGGAAAAATAGTATGTCTTTCTAGGTACTAAAAATGCTGGGTTTTGCAAATAAAATAAGGACAATTTTGTGCAATTTCCTGAAATTATTATGTTAATTTTTTTTGTAGATTTAATAATACAAGGAATAATTTGAATAAGCCACCAGCTCAAAATACTGCAGCTGAATTTCTCTATTTTTAAAAATTGTTTCAACATAATGTGCTATTAGAATTTAATTCATACCTTTCCATGGTTCCTGTGGAATTTGGCAAGTTCTTTGAATGGGAAGTCACAAATCACATCAGAGTTTAGTACAAAGAATGGTTCTGGGCTTGCACTAAGGAGTTCACGTGCCAATGCAAGGGGCCCAGCCGTGCCCAGTGGTTCATTTTCATGAGAGAATGTGAGAGAGACACCAAGTTTCGAAACCTCTTCTGTGAGCTCTTTTTCCATATCATCTGCTCGATATGACACTGCCAATATAACCTGTAAGAGATCATAAAATATATGAAAAGCACAAAGATTTTTATTATACTAATGAAAGTGTCTCAAATACTGCTTAATTTCACACAGAATATGTGTAAATAAAAAAACTTAAGAATAATTATTTGTATGTTTGTGTATTTGTTTTTAACTTCAGCATTGGACATTACCTATATTGTCTAATTAACAGTATAATAAAATGATAGAATAACGAGCACTTACCTGTGTGACTCCTGCTTCAACCAAGGCCTCAATTTGATGCAATAAAATAGGTTTATTAGCAAACTCGACGAGAGGCTTCGGTCTGCTTAGAGTCAAAGGTCTTAAACGAGTTCCATATCCTCCCACCAAAATGAGTGCTCTAATCTCTCCTAGTTTTTTATCGGAACCACACATTTTCAATTCTAATTAGTAAAATTACTAATAAACAACACAATCTAAGCCGGAACTTTTACTATAAATAAGAAAACTATGCACTTTGACAACACAAGGAGTACATTAATTTCAAATGTGGCGTACGTTTATTTACAACGACTTCATCCAAACAACAATTAAATTTGAATGATTTCAGTTTCACTTGTAAAATAACTAAACAAAAAACTATTTTTGTGCTAAATTACACGTCATATCACTGAGACATCAATCAAATTAGAGATGTGTACAACTCGAGTTACTAACTCGAGTCAACTCGAGTTAGGCGCAACTCGAGTTAGTAACTCGAGTTGACTCGAGTGGTATTCTTCCGAACTCGAGTTGCTATCAATAAAATCTAAAATAAAATATGTCATAGAACATCCAAATACACACATGTCAAACATTTAAATTATTATTTCATATTTTTTTTACAACATTAACAACGTTGTGTGTATGACTAGATGTATGAATGTGTGTGAAGCAAAAGAAGTATGTAAGGATCGTAGCAGGTGGCGTTCTGTAGTTTCTGCCTATCCCCATGGGAAAAAGGCGTGAGTTTATGTATGTATGTATGTATTAACAACGTTTTTAAAGTTTGAAACAAAAATAAAAAATACGAAACCAATAACCAACATTAAAATGCATCTCTAAAACCAGGATTTCGTAACTATTATGTTAACAAATTACAGAGTGCTACAAAAGTAACCATTTTGCGTTGTAAGGTTGTATTTTTAAAATTAGTTTGAATACGTGTATACACACGCATTCCTTCCATTTCCCTCGGTGTTGTGCCTCATCTCGTCAACTTTAGAGGAACGTATCCAATTTATCTGCCAAATACATATTACGTAAAATAGTAGTTTTAAACAAATCAATAATTTATTATAACTTAGTTTCGTTCTGCTAACTTGAGATGCGTAACTCGAGTCAACGTGAGTTATGTGAATTTCTACTCGGGTTAAATCGAGTCGTGTTTAACCCGAGTTGCCCCATCACTAAATCAAATCAACATTCACCATAAACAAGCACCTAAAAAAAGCGCGGGAAACTTTCAACTTGGCGGACGCGTATTTTTTGGATTAAAATTTTAAACTAAATTTTAACCTGTATATAATAGATATTTATTTGGAAAAAGTTCACAATTTATATATTAGATCAGTAGTAGTAGTAGTTAAGATTTAGTTTTGTACATTCTTCGGTAGTGGTACGTTTTTTCAATTCTCTTTAGCGTGTAAGGATGAAAGACCCGCCGGACCCGGGGGACTTTGTTCCCCCGGCCGGTGTTTTTGTCACAGTACAATCAAATGAATCGGGTATGGACACTGATGGGTCATCTGTTTCTGCTCGAAATTTAAAAAGAAGCCGCGTGCAAGTTTGTAAGCACTGCAATAAACGTCGTCGTACCCGTAAAAATCACGGTTCCGAGTCTTCGGGTTGTGGTTGTATAGAGTCAAACTCCTCTGAAGTTGTGGAATCTGCGCCTATCCATTTAGAAAATAAAGTAAGTAATGTATTGCCTAATGATATTCCCGCTCCTTCCACGGTTAATCCCACGCAGATAGGGCGAAAATCCTATGATAAAACGGACAGCGCGCCTTTTGTAATTCATGTTCAAAAAATAACAACTTCACCAGATGATAGTACGACATTGCACCCAGTCACATTTGGCAAGTTTTTAAAGAGTAATGCCTTCCATAACATTATTAATGGTAGCGTCAAAAAAATCGGGCGCAATAAGATTTCTTTATCCTTTTCTAATTTCGTTGAAGCAAATTCCTTCATTACTCACAATAGTCTCGAAAAATATAATTTTAAAGCTTTTATACCTACTTTTAACGTTACTAGAATGGGCTTAGTACGTGGTGTTCCTGCAGAATGGTCTCCGGAGGAAGTTATTGATAATATATCAGTACCAATTGGTTGCGGTCCAATTTTAAAAGTCAGACGCCTCAATTTTAAAACTATTGTTGATGGTTCAACCATTTGGAAACCATCCCAATCCATAGTTGTTACGTTTGACGGGCAGGTCTTACCAAAAAGAATATTTATGTGCTATAATGCTTTACCTGTAGAGCTATACATTTTCCCCACCATACAGTGCTACAATTGTTGTAGATTTGGTCACACTAAAATTCAGTGCAGGTCTAAACCCCGTTGCTATAAATGTGGCCAAGGTCATTCTGGAGACAGTTGCGACAAAGAACAAGGAAGTACATCTTGCTGCCTTTGCTCTGGATTACATTTTGCTATTAATAAGTCTTGCCCAGAATTCTCGAGGCAAAAATTAATTAAAACATACATGGCACAAAGTTCAGTATCATATGCTGAAGCTGCTAAAATTCATCCCCCAGTAACAAAATCATATGCTGATGCACTTTTATCTTCTCCTTCCAAAAATTTTGTAAATTCTGCTACAATCTATTCACCCAATAAAACACCTACTTCAACTAGCTATAAAAAGACGGTCTTTCTCAAACCTAATTCCCCTCCTAAATCTGTACAAGGTTATAATAAAGTGGCTCATAATGCCATCATTAAGGATTTTAATATTCCCCAGCCATCGAATGGTTGTGCTCTTTCTAACAATCTTAATAATGAAATCAAAGACACAAATTTTTCTATAAACGATTTTCTTTCTGCATTACAGAATCTTCTCTCTCAGTTCAATATTTCACCGTCCAACGTAGCCTCATCTTTCTATGAATCTCAATCCATTCATAATGGACAACACATCCAAAATAATCCAGTGGAACTGCCGCAGTCTAATAAACAAAAAGAGTGATGTTATACATCTTTTAAACAAATATGAGCCATTTGCCTTTGCCTTTGCAGAGACTTGGCTCAAACCTAATCATATTTTTAAAATCAATGGTTATTTAACCATTAGAGAGGATAGATCTGATGGGTATGGTGGAGTAGCTATACTTATCAAGAATTCTATCCCATTCTCTATTATTACATTGCCTCCTCACAGTGAGGATATTTCAATTGTAGCTATTAAAGTGCATCATACTTGCCTTGTTTCTATTTATGTTCCTCACCCTTCTTCTTCAGTTCTGCAAGAGATGAATAATCTCTTTTCTTTTCTTCCAAAGCCATTCTTAATATTGGGGGACCTTAATTGTCATCACCAATTGTGGGGTTGTTCGACTTCTACTTGTTATGGGGATGAATTACTAGATATAATAGACCTACATAATTTATGCATTTTGAACTCAGGAGCTGCTACACGTCGTTGTAGTCCCAATCAGAACCAAAGTGCAATTGATCTTTCTATCTGTTCACCAAGCTTAGCTTCTTCATTAACTTGGGACATTCTAAACTCCACTTATGGTAGTGACCATTTCCCAATAATCATTTCTTATCCTCTTTCTAAACCAAAGGCACCATTAAGGAGATCTAATTTAAAACATAAACTACCTAATAAAAATACTAATGACTGGGACAAATTTAGAAACATTGTTGACAGAAAACTTTGCACCTTGCCTGTTATTGCTGATGGCAATGAAAATAGTTGTGCTGAAGCTTTAGCACACATATTAATTGCAGCGGCAGATGAAGTTTTTCCTGTAAAAAATAACAACATGAGCACAATTCCTTCACCTCCATGGTGGGACTCAGAGTGCACAGAATTGATTAAAAAACGTAAAGAGGCTGAATTTAACTATAACCATGATATGTCTGATATTAATTTTGAAACCGTAAGTAAAATAATTAATGAAACTTCTAAAATATTTAAGAAGAAAAAATTTGAATCTTGGCGTAACTTTTGCTCATCAATTTCACCGAATACTCACCCTACGATTGTCTGGCGCAATATTCGTAGATTTAGGTCTATTTACCACAACCCTTCTCCTATTCCTGATTCTTTAGCCAGTGACTTTTTAGATAAATTAGCTCCTCCTTGGGTACCTGAGGCTATTAACCCTATCCTGTCTCCCTTATCTTTATCTAATAACCAAGACACTTCAGACACACATTCGACGCTAGATCTTCCTTTCTCTCTCACTGAATTAAAGGGTGTTATTCATAGAACTAAGGATTCTGCGCCGGGCATTGATGGCATCCCGTATTCCTTTTTTGCTAATTTGAATGACAATGTCCTCAATTATTATTTAGAACTTATTAATTCTATCATGATTACAAGAAACATCCCAGTTGAATGGAAACGTCAAATGGTGTTGCCATTCCTTAAACCAAATAAAACTCCATCGGATGCTGCCTCGTACCGACCCATAGTTTTGTCTTCAATTCTGATGAAATTAGCAGAACACTTAATTAAGAATCGCCTAGAATGGTATGTTGAAAGTAAAGGCCTTTTGGCGGCATCACAATATGGCTTTAGAAAAGGTAAAAGCACCACTGACTGCTTAAGTATTTTTTCATCCGATATTCGGCTATCCTTCTCTGATAACCAATCCACTGTTGCAGTTTTCCTAGATATTAATGCAGCTTATGATAATGTCGTATTATCAGTTTTACAAAATAAATTAAAAGCCTTGGAGGTTCCCTCGAATTTGACGAATTTTATTATTAACATCCTGACTGAACGCTCTGTTAACATGTTAATTGGAGATCATGATGTCACCTATCTTGTATGGAGAGGTCTCCCACAGGGTTCTGTGCTCAGTCCCCTTCTTTACAATATTTACACTTTTGATTTGGACTCTTCCTTATCTAGTCATGTTAAGGTTCTTCAATATGCTGACGATTTATTATTATATTCTTCAAGTGAATCTGTTGAACAAGCTAGTTGTGCTATAAATTCTGCTTTATCTACTTTAGAGTCATGGTTATATTTAAATGGTTTGGATTTGTCCACGTCTAAAAGCGCGGCTGTTTTATTCACCAGGAAGAGAATTATTCCCGTAGTAAACCTTTTCTTTAAGGGAATGCTTATTCCAGTTAAAGATAAATTCAGGTATCTAGGTGTAATATTTGACTCTAAATTAAGCTGGGTTCCTCATTGCGACTTTATTATTAATAAATGCGAAAATCACATAAATATGCTCAGATGCCTCTCAGGTGTATGGTGGGGAGCACATCCCTATTCTTTAAAACTCATTTACAACGCAATCATCAGAAGCATTCTGGATTATGGATTGTTTGTTCTAGAACCTGGTAGTGTTATGGCTTTTAAAAAATTGGATCGAATCCAGTCAAAAGCATTACGCATTATTTCGGGTGCCATGAAATCTAGTCCCATTAATGCATTACAAATCGAATGTGGGGAAGCTCCTTTAAGCCTCAGAAGACAATACCTGTCTGATAAATATTTATTCCGGATTCTTCAGTTCTCAACTCACCCTCTCATTCCTAAACTGGAATCTATAATGTTTCAATTTGAATCTTCAGTTTACTGGTCCCATAAACGTGCTCCTTGTTTAGTTGAAAGCTATATAAAATTCCTCTCACTTTCTTCACCTATTCACCGTTCAAATAAACTTCCCCTATTTAACAATAGTTATGAGAGTTTACTGTTCACTCCCAGTATTAAATATAACTGCGTAAGTAAGTCAGATCCCGATTGTCATTTAAATTTTAATACATTTCTGATTGAACATTCCGACTGCCACCATATTTTTACGGATGCTGCCAAGCGTTCTCCTACAGGTTGTGTAGGGGTTGGTACCTTCCATACTCAATACAAAATTGTGCAAAAAATCAAACTGCCTCCGGAGACTTCTGTTTTTACTGGAGAATGTTTTGGAATTCTAAAAGCTTTAGAATATTCACGTGTTTTTAAGCTTAAAAAAATTATAATTTTTACTGATTCACAGAGTGCTCTTCTAGCCATCAGTAAATCCCCTTTCGAACACAAATTTCAGTCTCCTATAATTTATGCAATAAGAGAACTTGCGTTCAAAACCATCTCTGAGGGTAACACACTGCTATTTGCCTGGATTCCAGCCCATTCTGGAATTAATGGTAATGATGTTGCAGATGCACTTGCTGGTGACGCGGTGCAATGTGGGGACTTAGTTCCATATAAGAACTTTAGCTATGACCTCGAAACGCTGCCAAAGAATTTTCTCCGTGACACTTGGAAGGTAGCTTGGGATATCAGCAGCAAATCCAAAGGCCGTTACTTGTCTTTTATCCAACCCGAGATTCCAGAAAAACCGTGGTTTGGCAGGGCAAAGTTTGGCAAGGTGGAGACTTCCATTTTAATACGGTTAAGACTGGGCCATGTTTGCTCTCCAGCCCACCTTGCCAAACTTCATATCATTGACGACCCCAATTGCTCGTGTGGAACAGACGTAGGTGACTTAGATCACATATTTTTCTCCTGTCCTTTACATGACCGTTCTTCCTTTCTCTGTGACCTCTTGTCCCTTCGTATTCCTTTTCCTACCTCAATACTTTCTTTACTTTGTACAAATAGCTTTCCAGTGTATAAATGTATAGTCTCATTCATCACCTTAAATAATATTAAGCTGTAATTTACCTCATTGTAATCTACTCATTATTTATTTGTTACGCCATTACCATTAAAATATACTGATCCAATATCCGTCCTTTCCTAAATTCCGTTAAATTTAACTTATATATATTTAAATTTGGTTTCCCTACCTTTATTACTTAATAAAAACCACCTGACGTGACATTGGCTGAATGCACAAACCGTGCGAAGCCAGAAGATAAAAAAAAAAAAAAAAAAAAAAACAAGCACCTATATTTGACATAGACATTTTTCTAGCTCAATGATATTTGAGACTTTTGATGCCATTTGTTACCAATCCATAAAATCATTAAAACTTCGGCTCCTCAACTCTAGTCTTGATCTTGAACCACAAACATTTAGTCGATTGCAAAGATTAGTCGATTGTAGAGAGCGCGCAAGATAAGTCTGCGCGCAACTGGTGGCGTGCTTAATGTTGCCAGCATAACTAATATTTGTTCCTTCCTTCAATTAACCAATAGTAATGTTTCATTACTGGAAACTTAAAGTAATTTAAGTATATCATAGAGATAATTGCATGATTAATATTATTAGGATTACATGGAATATGAAAAAAAAAACTTCATGAAATTATTGTAAATCTTTTATTGAATACTTAGTAGTACTGTTAAATTTGGTATAACATTGCTCCTGCAGTTTGTTAGTACCTTCCATTTCAATTTAAAGTTTTTGTTAATTTCTTCTTCAACAATTTTTGAAGATGAAGATGTTACTACATTACCCTTTTGAGTTATTTGAATGATGGTGCGTTCAGAAACGCCTTAAACAAAATAACAATGATGCAGTATATTACATGATTCTGGTCCTGTACCGCTGGTATATTTATGTACCACCCAAAAACCAATACTGTCAGGCACCGGTAGTACCAAAATGAAGGGAAATTTTAGGATAATGGTATCCCTAAAAGTTGCCTGTCAAATAAGCAACGCGGGTTCTATCTTTGTAAAACCTTACCGTAGGCCCGTTATTGTCTTGTTGACTTCAAGAAAACATCCCTGCCAGCACTTTAAATTACTTTTGGCATAATAATGACGATTATTTACTTCGGAAACGAACAAAAACACGGAATACAACACACTCTCTTGACACCTGACATAAATGACAAACGATTAGTTCCGATTTTGGACGCGCGCAGACTTAAGACGGAACCACACTTACTTGGCGTGGCATGCCGTGGCGCCTTCTGACGCAGTTGATTGGCTACAAAACACGTTGCGTTATGACGTAGGCTGGAACAGAGTCGTTTGATTGGTGGCTTCTGCGCCACGCCACGCCACGACACGTAAGTGTGGTTCCGACTTTATCTTGCGCGCACTCTAGATAAAACATGACAAAGTGCGAATGCGAAGTAGGCCACTCACAGTACAATAGTCACATTGAAGACTTTCGTTGTAAATGTGTTTTATTATTCTTATTATTTCCGAAGTTGTTTGTAACCGAATATATTTCATATCTCTGATTTTAACCAATAGTCTCATACTAATTGAATATGGCAAAAGTTATTTTGATTCTTGTTTGAGGCCTCTCTAACCACTTGGTTGTGACACTATTAGTTCCATAAAATTCCTGCTGTTTTATATTTTCTACAGCTAGTATAATATATACAGGATGTCCCAGAAATCGACGTCAAGCCGTAAATGGGTGATAGACCAAGTTATAACAGTTCTCAGAAAAATACGAAAAAAAATCTATCTCATGTTTTAAAAAAATTATGGTCACTTTAATAATTTACTAAAAAAATCAATCCCTGTAATGGTTCTTTAACTCCAATTGCTACAAATCCCATAATTTATCTAATTTTTTTATTATTATGTAATCTTGAATAATGTTTGTGTAGATTTTTGCCTAAAATTCAAAGCCAACTCCTCCTACTTGGAAGAAAATTAAACTTTTTCAAAACCAAATTATTCAAATTTACTATTTCGCCCAACTTTAACTGACTGTACTGAAAAAAAAATGTACTACGCTAGTTTGGCAAGTAACATGAAAAATTGGCGCATTTAATAAGGATTCAAAAATGGTGTAACACTTGCTAGATTACGTTTTCAATAATTGGTCAAGTTTTTTTTTGTAAATAGTCTCAGTTTTTACACAAAATGTCCATACTTCCTTAAAATGACTTTAGCTTACCTAAAGCTTTGCTAAACGAGTTCGATAGAGACGGAGAGAGTCATTTTACGAAGTGTGAGCGAGATAAGAAATCGAAATTTTACGTAATTTAAGAGCAAAGTTATGATAGTGACTCAACCTTTTTACTTTAAGTCAGGACCAGATTTCTCATCTTAGAAAAAAAAAACAAATTATCAGATTTAATTTTTTTTTATTACAATAAATGTTCAAACTGCCTTCCTTCGACGGCAATGCAAGCACGACATCTTCTTAAAAAAGATCTGGTTATTTTCCGGGCAAATCTTCCCCTGTTTACAAAGACAACGGCTTCCGTTATTCTTTCCCGCAGCTCGGCTAAATTCTCTATTGTTTTTGAGTACACTTTCTCTTTTACCGCTCCCCAGTAAACAAAATCTAGGGGATTTAAATCAGGCGAACGGGGTGGCCACAAGATTGTCCCACCGCGCCCTATCCACCTGAGCGGGTATTCTTCATCAAGATGTTCTCTTACTAAACGGGCATAATGCGCTGGGCAGCCATCTTGCTGGAACCACATTTCCCTGTAAACGTTCAGTGGCACGTCTTCTAATAAATCTGGTAAAGTATTTTGAAGAAAATCCAAATAAACTGCGCCATTCAAAATCTCTGGCAGCTCAAAAAGTCCAATTATTCTGCTATTTAGTATCCCGGTCCACATGTTTTCTTTAAATCGATACTGTGACTTATCTTGCCTCATCAAATTTGGATTTTCTACATGCCACTCGTGCAAATTGTGCAAATTCATGTAGCCATCTTTTTTAAATGTTGTTTCATCGGTCCATAAAATCTTCTCTAAGAATCGAGGGTCTTCTCTGTGCCTTTCTAGCATCCTTTGGCAAAACGCAACTCTGGGAGCGTAATCCCGTGGCAGTAATGATTGTACTCGCTGTACATGATACGGGTGGAACTCGTTCTTTTTTAAGATTCGGTGGGCGGTACTCTTAGATACACCTGTGCTTGTTTCGATTCCACGTACAGAAGCACTTGGGTCTTCTTGGACTGCTTGTAGTACGACGTCTTCGTACGGATTACGATGTCTTCCTTCACCATGTACTTGGTTAGGTAATCGTCCCTCTGATAGTGAACGGTGCACATTAATAAAAACTCGATGATCTGGGTGACGATTGTTCGGGTACCTCTCACGATAAAGTCTAGCGGCTGCATTGGCATTGCATCTGCATTCCCCATAAACGAGGTGCATGTTCGCATATTCCAATGCAGTGTACACAGTCATGGTAGTACTACACAATCACAGGATCAGCAACAGTCCAGAGTAAAGCACAGGTCGTCAGAAAGAGGAATTAAACAGTCCAAATCACAAGCAATTAAGTCCAGAAAACAACGCAAAAAGTGGTAAGTACGGAATCAACATGAACGAATACGGAGATGCGCAGTAAACAAAGCAGCGTAACGTACTGATTTGTAATTGTGTTTGCGTCTGCGCTTACAAAACAGAACAATAACTACTGCTGTCTCATTCGCACTCATCGGTAAATTGTATCTCCGTTTCATGATAAAGGTTGTGTCACTGATAAAGGTGGCGTCACTCTCTGTCTCGCTCACACTTCGTAAAATGACTCTCTCCGTCTCTATCGAACTAGAAACGGAGTTTAGCAAAGCTTTAGGTAAGCTAAAGTCATTTTAAGGAAGTATGGACATTTTGTGTAAAAACTGAGACTATTTACAAAAAAAAACTTGACCAATTATTGAAAACGTAATCTAGCAAGTGTTACACCATTTTTGAATCCTTATTAAATGCGCCAATTTTTCATGTTACTTGCCAAACTAGCGTAGTACATTTTTTTTTCAGTACAGTCAGTTAAAGTTGGGCGAAATAGTAAATTTAAATAATTTGGTTTTGAAAAAGTTTAATTTTCTTCCAAGTAGGAGAAGTTGGCTTTGAATTTTAGGCAAAAATCTACACAAGCATTATTCAAGATTACATAATAATAAAAAAAATAGATAAATTATGGGATTTGTAGCAATTGGAGTTAGAGAACCATTACAGGGATTGATTTTTTTAGTAAATTATTAAAGTGACCATAAATTTTTAAAAACATGAGATAGATTTTTTTTCGTATTTTTCTGAGAACTGTTATAACTTGGTCTATCACCCATTTACGGCTTGACGTCGATTTCTGGGACACCCTGTATACATGTGTTTGTACCTCAGATCAAATAAAAAGTCAAGATGGAACGTTGTAAACAACAAAGTGACGCCGGTTCAAACTATGCCTTGCCGTATGAATACACAATTACACGCACTCACGTACAACGAAATTACGCCTTAGCTAGTCATTCGAGCTCACAGATCAAATAATAACGCTCAACTAAAAAGCTAAGGGGTAGTTTTGTTGTACGTGTGCGCGTGTAATTGTGTATTTATACGCCAAGGCATAGTTTGAACCGGCTTCACTTTGTCGTTTGCAACGTTCCATATTAACTTTTTATTTGATCTGAGGTTTGTACACATAATAAAAATAGGAGTTTGATATTTGTTTTTTTTTGTGAAAAAGTTTTTATTTCTCTTTATTACCCGACTGCCGAAGGAGGGTAATGTGTTTATTTTAGTTTTAGTATCCTATCGCAAAAAGTAAACAATAGTAAGGTACCTAAAATACCCATATTAACTTAATTTACACATTCGTGCTGTTTGTCGGTAGGAGTTTGGTTGTATTAAAATTTTCTCGTTCGTTTTTTGGGTTCCGTACCCAAAGGGTAAAAACGGGACCCTATTACTAAGACTCCGCGGTCCGTCTGTCTGTCTATCACAAGGCTGTATATCATGAACCGTGATAGCTAGACAGTTGAAATTTTCACAGATACTGTATTTCTGTGGCCGCAAATACTATAATAATAACAACAAATACTAAAAACAGAATTATATAAATAAGTTAAGTAGGGCTCCCATACAACATACGTGATTTTATGCCGTTTTTTGCGATAATGGTACGGAACCCTTCGTGCGCGAGTCTGACTTGCACTTGGCCGTTTTTTTGTTTATTTTTAGTATTGGTCTGTCTGTCCGCAGTCTGTCAGACGGGTTTTACAGCCATACGGTCGGAGCTAGAGTCTTCAAATTTTACAGTACAAGCATCTTTTTGACCAAAAGCTATACAAATTCTCAATCTTCTTTTTAAATGTTTTTAAGGGTGCCCTGCACAGATAAAGGCGGGCGTGAAATAATTTTTTGAAATCATATCCCATCGGATGTGGTATCATTGTTTAGAACTCGTTGAGTAGATAAATACTGTATTTTTTGTTTAAAAAGATATTGGAAAACAAAGGCTTACTCACATAAGTATACAGATGGATATTTGAGTAAAAGTGCTCTACCTTGACCCATTGAATTTAAAAGTCCATATTTCATGGATTTTTAATTTCATTCAATAAAAAGTGAAAAATAAATTTATCAAGTTTGTTAGAGAGATTTCATCCTTATAATTGACCCTAACGATCGATGCAATAAAAGTACAGGGTGTAATTTTAAAGATTTTAGTCAATTCGATTCCCGGGTGTGGCAAGTGAATTTTCGAAAATGTTTGAATGCAGTTTTCTTTCTTTTCAAAAATAAAGGAATGTTTTCTTTGAGTAAAATTTTCTATCTACAGTATTAAAAGTACTTTCCATTCAGGTGGCATTACAAAATTCCCCCCTTTTTATTATATTATTAGTACAGATCTATGTTTGAAATCGCTAACCCGCATTAAGCAAGCGTGGTGATTAATGCTCTTGTCTTTTCTGCATGAGAAGAGGCATTCGTCCTGCAGTGGCATTATTAAATATACCAGCAGCAATGTTTTTATGTGGGTTTTCAATTTGCTTTCCATTTGTCTTTGTGCTATGCCATGTGATACTTTTTGAGCTGTCTTGTTATTTTTGATTATCGGCCACTTGCAAATCTATAATAGCTAGCTACATATCAGTAATCTGTGCTCTCTAATATTTTAGTCTATGCTTGCAACACATTTGATCTGGATTTGATAGTCTGTCTGTGGCAGAGACATTAGTCTGTGGTCAGCCTCGCACCAGCCCAGTGTTGCCATATGCACGGATTTGGACCATTACGTACGGATCAAACTTGCGGATTTCCAATAATATGTTATAATACGTACTCTTTTTAAAATGCAATAAATAAAATTCACCAAAACATCGTAAGATTGATATTTTTGTGGCTCTCGACAAGAAATGTATTAAAAAAATAAAGAACGTACGTGATTTCTATGACGGGGAATTACCGTTTAATGTTTCATCTATGAGACTGACTAAGATAGCATGTTGCACGGTTGACGTTGATTGCAGTAGTGAATAAAAGAGATAAATATATATCGATTTGTTTTGCTTGCTTTTTTTGTTTTAATCAAATACACCATGTTTTGATTTGAATGTTGACAATGATATGATAAAAAAATGAATACAGACATGTATAAGTAATTTTTGCTTTTATTTTCAGGTTTCTTTTGTACGGATTTCGTACGGAGTTTCAGATTTATTGCACGTACCGACTTTGTACGGCTTTTTTTGGTTAGATGTACAGATTTTTGTCCTTACAGTATGGCAACACTGCACAATTGTAAATCAGCAGTGTATCTGTCACTTCTGTCAAATATTAGTTACGTAATGGCTGGCTGATAGAGCAGCCACCCCTGTCAGTGTCAGAGTAAATTATTTTAATTCTGTAGTAGTCCTTCCCTTTTTATAAATCTTTATTTTCAGATAAAAAATGGCTCTTTCCATCCGGAATTTGTGTCGGTTCAAAGGTTAGAAAGACTTATCTTTTGTGTGATATCATAAATTTGTAGTTAAAAACATTCATGCTTTAATGAAAGTTCATCACGTCACGCAATTTTTTTGACTGCGTCCTACGATGATAACCTTGCAATTTAGCTGGCTTCTGAATATATTGTTTCAAACTAGATCAAATGCTAAATGTTAAATTGATGAAGCTGAGGCAATTAAACAGTTGATTTCCAATGTTGGACTCATTAGGCCTAATATAATGTAACCGAGACCTTCATCTAAAAATACGATCAATGTCGCCGCTTGTGATAACTTTCGGCAAATATGTTAGTGTTATATAAACTACAAATTAGACTGAGGCAGCTCTTTTCTTAAATTCATTATCATTTATCTTTCTGTCATTATTACAAATAATCAATATTTGACCTTTGGTCCCAACATGGACCCAGGAGACAATTTCTGTCCCATATATTGATTATTCTATTATCTACTTGGTATTGTTTGATAATGTAGCGCATCTGTTTATATTCTTTAGCTAATTTATTCTTCAAGCCAGAGAACTCCATAGGATTTTTTTGTTTTTAGACATAATATAATAACTAATTTTATTTGTTTTTAACAACAATTTTTTAAAATTAGTCTGCAAAATTAAGGTAATTCTAACTAAATTATGCAGAAAATTATTCTTAAAATAATATTTAGACAAAAGAAAGATCAGTCCATATTTATTTTTATTGTCTTATTATTTAAATACAAAACAGTTTTACCTAGTTAAAGAAAAGACAGAATCAAATCTCATCCCAACAATATTTTGCCCCGCCCTGATTATGTAAATGAAAATATTACAACAAGTCTGTACTTTTTAAAAAATCACAATATTTCAGTGTCTTGTAGTATCTAAAATATTTTACACTCAATAATATTACTTAGGTTAGGTTAAAACGGGCTGGTTTCTGCAACTCCACGACCAAGCACGTATTTTGCGTATGGGTGGGAATTAACCTACAAATAAATATTACTAAAATACTTAAAAGTATACAACACCTTGTTATTAATTTCAGATGTGGTAAGGCTGACATCTGTCAGATATGCATCAGATACTTCAATGTATGATGAAACTAATATGAACCTATTGCTGACCAAAGACACAAAAGTAATAGTACAGGGGTATACTGGAAAGCAGGGAACATTCCATGCTCAGCAAGCTATGGACTATGGCACAAACATTGTTGGTGGAGTTTCACCAAAAAAGGCAGGCAAACCCCATCTGGGCAAACCAGTATTTGCAACCGTGAAAGAAGCCATGAGTGCAACTGGTGCCACGGCATCAGCCATCTATGTGCCACCTCCAGGAGCTGCTGCGGCAGTGCTTGAGGCCATTGAAGCTGAAGTTCCACTTATTGTCTGCATCACTGAGGGTGTCCCCCAGCATGTAAGAATTTATTATTACTTAAAATTAGGATTTTTAGAATCTAGATTGAAGAGGACGTAGCTTAATATATCAGTTCACCACAAGGCTGTGGTGCTTTTTTAGGGTTCCGTACCCAAAGGGTAAAAACGGGACCCTATTACTAAGACTTCACTGTCTGTCTGTCCGTCACCAGGCTGTATCTCATGAACCGTGGATATCTAGACAGTTGAAATTTTCACTGATGATGTATTTCTGTTGCCGCTATAACAACAAATACTAAAAACAGAATAAAATAAATCTTTAAGTGAGGCTACCATACAACAAACGTGTTTTTTTTGCAGTTTTTAGCGATAATGGTACAGAACCCTATCTGCACGAGTCCGATTTTTCTGTAATATGTTTCCTATAATTAATTATCACAAGCAGCATTTTTCCTTTTTTTTCTGTGTATGTGCATGTTTTAAACATGGCAGCATGGTATTTTTTCACCTCTCTCACAGAGGAGGGCTGTGTCCCAGCAGTGGATACATTAAAAGGCGATGATTTTAGGCAGACTAAATGCAAAAAACAATATAGGTACCAGATAATGCAAGGCATTCTTTAGATTCAAGCTGCAATCTACCTTATCCTGTAAGACCAGGAGAAGTTATACTTAATTGAAGGTACACTGCCTATAAAAGTTTGCCTCTAGTTGAAATTCTGATTGTATTGTATTGCAGGACATGGTTCGGGTCAAACATGCATTGCTACGTCAGAAGAAGTCCCGTCTTCTGGGCCCTAACTGCCCTGGCATCATTTGCCCACCTGCCAACTGCAAGATCGGAATCATGCCGGCTTCAATCCACAAGCCTGGCTGCATTGGCGTCGTGTCCCGTTCAGGTACCCTCACTTACGAGGCTGTCCATCAAACTACTGAGGTGAGTGATCACCCGGGAACTTTGTTCACTGTTCTATTATAGCAGAATTAGTACCTCTCTTTTTTACCGACTTAAAAAAGGAGGTTATCAATTTGATACGTATGTATGTAATATTTTTGGAATTGCACAATATTCGCATATGCATATACTCTATGTGGGCTTCTAACACGTGTTAATAATTGTTTTCCCACGCATTTATCCGAAACTAGTAGTCGCATCGTTATCTTTTTTACTGTATAAGGTGTCTCTCAACTTAAGCAGTACAAGTTTCATCAAAATCTGTTCAGCAGTTTTGAAGATATATACATTCAATCAATTAAGGAGCAGTGGTGGCCCAGTGGTATCGGCCGCGACTTACAAGTTGTAGGTCGTGGGTTCGAGCCCAGGCAGGCGCTTTACTTTGTGTAAATTATCTCTTCACCACTGCTCTCATAATGGTGAAGGAAAACATCGTGAGGAAACCGGCATGTTCTAGAACCAAAAATTCGAAAGACATGTGACATCCGCCAACCCGCACTGGGCCCGCGTGCTGGATTACGGCCCATTCCCTCTCACAGAGAGGAGGCCTGTGTCCCAGCAGTGGGAACATTAATAGGCTGATGATGTGATACATACAATCGAACTTCTCAACGACAAACAGCACGAATGTGTAAAGTGAGTTCCAATGGGTAATTTGTCAATCTTTTAGGTACCTTACTATAGAACTTGATCACTTTTTAGTGATGGTGTACCAAAAACAAAAAAAAAAATTACTATGATATATGAGGTACCGAAGTCGGTGTCTTCGGTACCTCTTTATTTTTTTTGTCGTTTTGCGTCACCGACTCCCGAAACAAAAGTGTTTTTGCATTTTTTTGTGTTTTGCTTTAGAAGTTGGTTTATTTTTTGTTTATTTTTTTGGTTTTGGTACACCATCACTAAAAAGTGATCAAGTTCTATAGTTAGGTGCTTAAAAGATTATCTTTTTAGTGTTTTGGTTTGGAAGGCGGTTTATTAAAAAAAAAAATCGTGAAGAGGAAATCTTGGCTATTTTTTGCCATAAAAAAATACTGAGTAAGAATTTTAGATTTTATAAAGTTCATGTACTATTCATGTTCGTATATCATTTACAGGAAGGCCTGGGACAGACATTGTGCGTCGGTATTGGAGGTGATCCGTTCAATGGTACCAACTTCATTGACTGCTTAGATCTCTTCTTGAAGGACCCGAACACAAAGGGCATTGTGCTCATTGGAGAAATTGGTGGCAACGCTGAGGAGATGGCTTCTGAATTCCTTATAGAACACAACAAGGTAATTTTCGTTGGCAATTCTGTTTTACTGCCTGCCCTTTTCATAAATCACCTCTTTATTACGGTTTTTGACTATTGTGCATTATGTATTTGTTCCATTTTTCCCTGTCAACCATGGTGAAATCACAAAATATGACTGATGGAACCCCATCATTCATTAATCTTTAAATAAATACCTGGCCCATTAGTATACTAACAATACAGCTGTCTCGTGCTATTTATTTATGATCTATACACACTGTCCCCATCCTCTTTATCTTACCATATTCAGAAGACCGGCACAGTCGCCCCAGTGGCTGATCGATTGACTGGCGCACTGTGTCTCGTGGTTTCGATTCCCACACAGAACAAATATTTGTAATTTGTATCTAGCCTACAGATAGTTGTGCCCGTTCTGGCTATTTGTGTATGTGAGTTACACGAATAACGCACCTACGATACATGAGAAATTTCAAGTCTGGAACAAAGATTAAAAAACAAAAAAGCGGTGAAGATTGAACCGATGATTTCCAGATTGTTCCAGTGAGAGAGTTTGAAATACACAGGACGAATAGCACTTGCATATTTAAAACCGTACTATCTCTGTAAGGGGTCTAGTATGGAATATATACTACCGCGCGAAAAGTGTTTTCTTATCCCAAGGGAACATTATACCGCGATGAAAGATGCTATTCCAGACTAGAATCTATCTCTGTGCCAAATTTCATCTCGATCAGTTCAGCCGTTCTGGCTTGATTGAGTAATAAACAAACATCCACACTTCCACACACAGAACTTTCACATTTAAAATATTAATAAGATGTCTTTTTTGCTAACTTCTACTTCATTTTGTCCGATACAGGGTACAAAAGGGGTAAGAAATTATGATAAAAATGTGTTCTGTATTTATCATAGATAATTAGGTTGAGTATTTTTAATAGAGTAAACAAAAACAAATAAATTCGCAGTACAATAACCGGTATCTGTATTATCAAGTAAAGCAAAGTTTTTCATATCTCAGTTATTTTTACTACTGACGTAGTGTTTGTTTGAAGTATTATTTGCATCATTTTTATTATCATATCACGACAGTCGTGACGTGCAGTTACATCATATTTATTTAGAATTTACATAGTAACGTAGATCATGAATTTTCTATTAGAATTCGGACGTCGTTTAAAAGTACTTAAGTCTCATTATAACGGTTTAATAACCATTGACAAACTTCGTTAGGCCCAGATTTTTATCCGTAGTAACTTAACCAATGGTTTTAAATATGCTAACCAATGGTTAAATATATCGGTACAACACCATTTTTAGGTTTCATTACCCAAAGGGGAAATAACGGGACCCTATTACTAAGACTCCATTGTCCGTCTGTCTGTATGTCATGAACCGTGATAGCTAGACAGTTGAAATTTTCACATAATATGATGTATTTCTGTTGCCGCTATAACAACATTACTCAAAACAGATTAAAATAAATATTTAAGCGGGACTTCCATACAACAAACGTGATTTTTTGCGATAGTGGTACGGAACCCTTCGTGGGCGAGTACAACTCGCAGTTGGCCGGCTTTTTATTAGTTTTCTCCAGTTGTTAGCCTACACTAACAATTGAGGAATAAACGCGTTTTACCGAATTTTTAAACCATTGGTTAGCATTTAACCATGAGTTAACTACGGATCAAAAAACTGTGCCTTGTTAATTGATTTGTTCTCATTAGAAACAATGCACTAGGCAATGTACTGAGTTTCTCACTGATTAGCTAATAGTCATTCAATATTAAAAGCAATTAAAATCCCATGAGTTAATTAACGATTCAGAACTGAAGAGAAAAACTTTGAAAAGAAGATCTCTCTGTTAAAGACTAACGTGAGTACTTACGTACCTAATCCTATGAAATGTTTTGAATGCAGGATATGAACCAGTATTGTCTAGATTCAATATAGTAACCACAATGAGCGGATTTGCGTATTCACAATAGCTACGTACCTACGTATGTACACTAAAGTGGACACTAATGTACTAAATACCTAGGGATTGTCAATACAGGAATTTTCTGTAAATTGTTCTCTAAAACACAAACAAGTTTCTAAGTAGGTATGCGAGCCACAGATTTACCCAGGTACTAAGCTAAGTTTGATCTCGAAACACTTCTTACGCGAAGCATCTTCAGTAATCATGCTATGGTCTGTGTCCACGTCCACCCTTTTAAAAAGGCTAAAGGTATTTACTTTAAAAGGCTTAAAAGGGCTCCCTTTGGGGAGTGCCCCCACAGGGTTGCACAGATAAACACAAGGGGGCGCGAAAGATAAAAATAAAACTGTTTATTTATAAAACAACCCTGAGGTGGTGACCTGATTATAACAAAGTTAATTGACATTGTCAGTACGCCGCACATCTGGCAATATTATCGGCTCCTTGTCTTTTTACTCTAATCAGGCTAGTAGGGTGTAGTAACTTTAGAAGAATGTTGTCGAGGGCGCGTATGATAAAAGCTTGGGAACCACTGAACTAAGAGAAGAAGATGTATAATGATAATAACACTTGTTCTTATGATATTTCAGGGTCAGAAGGCGAAGCCTGTGGTGGCGTTCATCGCGGGTCTCACAGCCCCTCCCGGCAGGCGGATGGGTCACGCCGGTGCCATCATCTCTGGCGGAAAGGGAGGTGCCATGGACAAAATTAAAGCTTTAGAAAAGGCTAACGTAATCGTCTCGCGCTCTCCAGCCAAAATGGGTCAACTTCTACATGCTGAAATGAAGAGATTAGACATTCTTTAAATAACACTTAGAAAACACATGCCGTAATTTGACGTAACATGCAACAGTGCATGATATTTACGTGTGTACGTATGTATTGTCCTATGAAAAATTGCTATTATTTATTTGCGCTGTTGTTTTAATCAACAGTCTTTGTATTCAGTTTTACACTTGCCGGGCGGGAAAGGAAGGATATTTCGTGCGTGACACTGAATCTTGATATTGTTTATAACTTATAAAATCTAAATTACTATTATATTTATAGCTGTTTCTCTGGTGGTTTACGCACGAATCGTTAGCGAAGCAATCGTAGTATTTACTCATATTTATAATGTTAAGTGTTACATTACGTTTGATTCGAACTAATTAGACTCATTGTTAGAGAATTTAAAAATTATGAAATATATTCTAGAATTTCTCGTTTCGCTTGGCGATGTTGTCTACAAATATTGTGAACTCGAAATATATGCATACTACTGATTAAATACTTTTTATTGACATTTTAAAGGAAATGTTACAAACCTAAAAGTATAAACTTATAAAATTAGATAGTCCTGTATTATTTCTATGAAAATAAAGATCATTTGGATAGGTTCAAAGTCGTAAGTTATTGTGATAGTAAGTGGATTAGTTTATAAAGTTGTTTAGAACAACATGTTCATAAATAACATTATGCCTTTATTTCCCTGAAGCGTTAGGCCTCGTTTAGGAGACGTGGCACGTCGGGCTTTGGGGCCCGCACTAAATTCAAACTTAAGGCGTTGTATGAGTGTTCATGGAGAAATTTTTTTTTTTACGATTTTCATACCTGCCATCGGCTATTCAGCCATAATCAGATATGCTGTCTTATTTTTGTGTTTCAGGAGGTATTTCAGCAAATACTCTCCTCCCATCCTCAGAATAATTATATTCCCTCCTTAATTTAGTGTCTCTGGTCCAGCTGCAATATTTGCCATCGTTTCAGCCTTGTGATGTGGTTATTATTTATAACCAGCAGCCTAATTGTGTAAGTAAATTCGGCAACGGAAACAATCTGTTTCTTTCCCAAAAACACACACATACACAAAAAAGTTGAATCTTTAGTCAACTTTTTTGTGTCTGTTTCTTGCCCAAAAACACACACATACACAAAAAAGTTGAATCTATATTCAACTTTTTTGTGTATGTGTGTGTTTTTGGGAAATAAACAGATTGTTTCCGTTGCCGAATTTACTTACACAATTAGGCTGCAGGTCCCTGGCGAGTTGGTTTGTATGCCTTTGAAGCCTATCTTTGTATTTTGTGGCGTATTTATTTACTTCCTCCTTAATGGTGGGCACATTTAGACATTCATGTACATATTTCCACATTTCTCGCAAACCCTGGTGCATTTGATATTGATCTTAGTACATTATTCTGGCATTTTTATAGGATTTCAAGGTTTGAGTTACTGGCAGATCCCCAGAGCTGAATTCCATGTGACCATAAGGGTTTTATGATGCATTTATATACCAATAGTTTATTGGACAGACATTTAACGGTGACTGTTGGACAATTAACCAGTACAACCGTTTGAAATTGAGATCTGCTTCTTTCCTTTCAGCTTTTATATGATTGGCCCATGTTAACCTTTGATCTAGATGATGCCTAAGGTACCTCAATTTTCTTTAGGTAGTTGTTCACCTACCTAAAGAAAACTGTGGAGAAGTGATTTTACACGCGTTTGCTTGAGATGCAGGCGGCGTCCACGGATGGCACGCGCTAATACGAACATACGGCGATACCTTTTACTCTTACTGCTCTGCACGTGCCGCTTCTCCGTGAACAGAAAAAACGTCCGACGCGCCGGACCACCATGTGCAAGTAGTAAACTAAATGTTATTCTAGTCGCCAAGAGGCGTACAAATGTGATTGCATGTAAGAAAAAAAAACCGGCCAAGTGCGAGTCGGACTCGCGCACGAAGGGTTCCGTACCGTAGGGTAAATTGCGGTTTACGATTTATGACGTATTAAAAAAAAACTACTTACTAGATCTCGTTCAAACCAATTTTCGTTGGAAGTTTACATGGTTATGTACATTTTTTTTTTTTTAGTTTTATCTTTCTCTTATTTTAGAAGTTACAGGGGCGGGACACACATCTTACCACTTGGGAAGTGTCTCTCGCGTAAACTATTCAGTTTAGAAAAAAATGAATTTTGAAACCTATGTCATTTTTAAAGACCTATGCATAGATACCCCACACATATGGGTTTGAAGAAAAAAAAAATTTTATTTTCAGTTTCAAGTATGGGAACCCCCAAAATTTATTGTTTTTTTTCTATTTTTGTGTGAAAATCTTATTGCGGTTCACAGAATACATCTACTTACCAAGTTTCAACAGCATATTTCTTATAGTTTCGGGCAAAAGTGGCTGTGACATACGGACGGACAGACAGACAGACATGACGAATCTATAAGGGTTCCGTAGTTTGCCATTTGGCTACGGAACCCTAAAAATGCCGTTATATCCAGCAAATCAACTATCAAGAGAGTTTCGCTTACGACTGGATTTGGACAATCTATAGATATATTTCTATGGGTCAATCCATGCAGAACATTGACATCTCTACTCCCAGGTCGCTACCACCTGCATGTTATCCTTAGAAGACCGACTGTCTGACATGTAGGTACCTACTATACTCTGTGATATGATATCTACACACACCGTCTATGATCTATGTATGATATGCGAACGCATGGTACACATCCTAAAACCGAAACAGGGATTCCACAGTGCCTGTTAGGAACAAAAAGTGTTTTTTTGATTTTCTGGTTTTTGTGACCAACCAAGCGACGAAGCCAAGGGTTTATGTAAGGATCTTAGCAGGTTGCACCGTGGCATTCTGATGTTTCTGCCTATCCCCAATGTATAAAGTGTGAGTTCTTGTATGTATGAGATCCATGTTCACTGGACTACGTCGATTTACTTAGCCAATGGGTTATGTAAGGATCTTAGCAGGTTGCACCGTGGCATTCTGATGTTTCTGCCTATCCCCCAATGTATAAAGTGTGAGTTCTTGTATGTTTTTTTTTTTTTTTTTAGAACGTTGCCCCACACTAGGAATTTCTTCCTGTATCGTGGGTGCGTTTACAAACATATAAACTCACATACACAACACCCAGAGCCGGAACAACTATCTGTAGGTCATACAAATATTTGTTCCGTGCGGGAATCGAACCCGCGACACGCAGCGCAGCAGTCAATCGCTCAAACACTGCGCCAACCGTGCGCCCAAAGAAGAATGAGATCCATGTTGACTGGACAACGTCGATCTACGTAGCCAAGGGGTTGTGTAAGGATCTTATCAAGTTGCACCGTGGTGTTTTGATATTTCTGCCTATCCCCATTGTATAAAGTGTGAGTTCTTGTATGTATGAGATCAATGTTCACTGGACTACGTCGATCTACTTAGCCAATGGGTTATGTAAGGATCTTAGCAGGTTGCACCGTGGCATTCTGATGTTTCTGCCTATCCCCAATGTATAAAGTGTGAGTTCTTGTATGTATGAGATCAATGTTCACTGGACTACGTCGATCTACTTAGCCAATGGGTTATGTAAGGATCTTAGCAGGTTGCACCGTGGCATTCTGATGTTTCTGCCTATCCCCAATGTATAAAGTGTGAGTTCTTGTATGTATGAGATCAATGTTCACTGGACTACGTCGATCTACTTAGCCAATGGGTTATGTAAGGATCTTAGCAGGTTGCACCGTGGCATTCTGATGTTTCTGCCTATCCCCAATGTATAAAGTGTGAGTTCTTGTATGTATGAGATCCATGTTCACTGGACTACGTCGATTTACTTAGCCAATGGGTTATGTAAGGATCTTAGCAGGTTGCACCGTGGCATTCTGATTCTTGATTGGACTACGTTGATCTACGTAGCCAAGGGGTTGTGTAAGGATCTTAGCAGGTTGCACCATGGCGTTTTGATGTTTCTGCATATCCCCAAGGTGTGGACTTAAATAAACCGAACTACTGGGGGGTGACCACAAGCTCTTAGAGTAAGGTTATTTTGAGATCGAGTAAGGGACAGATGTATCTGACTTGTATACATCTGTCACTTACTCGATCTCAAAATAACCTTACTCTAAGAGCTTGTGGTTACCCCCCTGAGAACGCCCGGTTATTCATAAACGCAATCTAACTGTTCTTTTGTTTTTTAAAGGTGTAGTAATAAAACACATGTTGATCACATAAAGGTTGTATTATATAAGAAATGGTAAAATAGACATACTAACGATATATCTAATATCGTTAACATCACATAGTTATATAAAATAGTAACTAGTTATAAAAAAATCTTTAGTGTCGGACCGAACCTTCGGCTTCGTCCGTTTTCGGGCAAAAAAGGCCGAAGCCGAAGGATTCCCAGCAAGAGCCGAAATCGAAAAAGGCAAGGCCTGAAAACAGCCTCATCAACTCAAAATTAGTATTCAAGATTGGCCAGAAATCTATCTTCGGTCGGACACTACAAATCATGATAAATACTTAGGTATTTATGCAGGATTTCACCACAATAATAAATACGACACCTTTGCTAGAATTAGCTTTTAAAAGGAAGTACATACTTAAATTTAGTACAAACTACTACAGTTAAATAGACCGTGAATTTTATATTTCACTTTCTATCACAGCATAAAGGTCAAACTTATTTCTACTTTTTAATATGTTTTTTTAAACATTTATAATCTACTTTTCTTAATTAATTATCCCACGTCTTGCACTTAGTACAAAGACCACAAGATGACCAGATCCATTTATTATGGAAAGAGTATAAAGTAACAATCAGTTGATATTACAGATGTTTACCAATTAACTGAAACTGCCCAGTGCATCCAGAGAGCATCTTATAGTTAAACTTAAACTAAACCTATAGTTCTCACTACAATAAATTATAAAAGAAACTACTAATAAGTATATTAAAAATAGGCACACCTACTTAATAATATAAAATAATAATACTGATAAATAGGCTATATTTTTTCCCATGCAATCTCCGCTTTGCTAAAAATAATACAGCTCATCTATTAGGAAATGTCAGCAAGTACACATACTTGACTGTTTGTCAAGTATCTATTTACCTCAAAATTAAATAATAAATAGACAAAACTATGGTTAGAACATATTTTCCAAATAAATGGTGCACTGCGCATCTATCAGTAGCTGTTTCAGTTAGGTAAGCTATTTAAGTTCCATTCAAGATAACATTTTTTGAATTGCTGCATTTTATTGATCATGAAGATGGTGAAAATTTGCTTATTATTTGTCATGAAAAAATAAAATCTTATTTTACGATCAAAACAGCATTATAGGGAATGTTAACATTATTATTTCAACGTTATCCTGAATGGAATATTAGTAAAAAAATGTCAGATTACCACCGATCCCTCCTGCCGCGGCCGCCGCCGCCACCGCCGCCGTAGCCACCGCCACCGCCGCCGTAGCCCCGGCTGCCGCCGCCGCGTCCTCGACCTTGGCCTTCGCCCCTCTCGTTGTTTCGGCGTAACTTCATGCCTTCGAACCTTGAAGCCATTTGCTCAAGTTCATCAGGCACATCCTGATTTGCTTCCTCAAGGATTTTTATAAGCTCCCTAGCATTTCCCCAATCGCTCCTTGTTATAAATGTCAAGGATATGCCTGTTTTCCCTGCACGACCTGTCCTACCCACTCTGTGCACATACTCTTCAATGTGCCTCGGGAAATCTAAGTTGATGACATGGGTGAGGTCTTTTATGTCAATACCTCGTGATGCCACATCAGTAGCAACCAATATGTTGACGGTTCCGTCCACCATTTCGCTTAAAGCTGCTTCACGATCTATTTGATCTCGATCTCCATGCAAGGATTGACACTCTATGCCTTTCATAGCAAATTCTGTTGTAATATGTGTTGCTGTAGCTTTCTTGCCACAGAATATTATGACTTTGTCTGTGGGATCCATGGTCCTGATAAATTCGAACAGCGTTTCTTCTTTTTCAGATTCTTCAACAAACATTATTTTCTGAGTGACAGTGTGTACTGCAGCAAGATCTAAAGATCCTACGTTAACTTGTATTGGGTCTTTCATGTAAGATTCGGCTAGACGACGTACACCTGGCGGCCAGGTAGCTGAGGTCATGACTGTCTGGCGATCAGGCCTTACATCAAACAATGACTTCCTGATCTGTGGTTCGAATCCCATATCTAACATCCTGTCAGCTTCATCCAAGACAATGTAAGAGAAATTAATGACATTCAAGTGGCCTGCCAACACCAAGTCGTTCAGTCGGCCTGGAGTTGCAATTACTATGTCAACACCTTTAGCAACTACTTTAATCTGCTCCTTACGATCTCCACCACCATAGACACAAACTGATTTGATACCTTTGTACTGATACTTTGACACTTCTTTGTCTATCTGTAGAGCAAGCTCTCTGGTAGGGGCCATGATAAGAACTGTTGGACCCTCTCTTTCTTCTCGTGGAATAGTTTGACCTTCAATGTGTATGAGAGCTGGCAGGAGGAAGGCCAATGTTTTTCCTGTACCAGTCTGAGCTATGCCAATCAAATCTTCGCCTCTCAATAGAATGGGCCAAGCTTGGCTTTGTATAGGTGATGGTGTTTTAAAGTCTTGCTTGTATATTTCCTCCAAGATTTCTGGGTAATTTTGAAATGCTTGCTCAAAAGTCAATACCGGATTTGGTATAGGGCGCAGGCCAGGTTTCTCATCAAATGTACGCTTTACCTGTATGTCAAAGTTGGCAAGACGCCAGCGTTTCACCTCCTCTGCTGACATGGCTGCTACCTCTGGATCTTCTTTATAAAAGTCTTTGATAATTTGTGGCAATTTTTCATATCTCTGGCTTTGAGCCTCATTGTGATATGCATTGAGCTTTTCCCAATCAATGACCTGAACACCATCATCAGAAGTCTTAAAAAACTCAGAAGAACGACCACCGCTGTCACTTGCATTTTGAGCATGGTCTTTTTCCTGAGGTCGGAAATCTTCGACGAGGCTGTTTATTAGTTCTTCAGCTTTTGCGATGGCCGCATCTGTGCCTGTCAGGGTGACGTCGGCTTCATTACCGCTAGAATCGCCGATCTTAATCTTAGCTTCAGATTCAAATTGTAGATCTTTTATTTTAGCTCCACCTTTGCCTATTATACGTCCGACTTTATGAGAAGGAACGTAAATCACTTTCCTGTTACCTGAACCTGAATCCCGCTGTTGAAAGTCACGTCGGCCGCCCGCGCCTCCACCGCCGCCTCCATTGTCAAAGTTGCGCCGGTAATCGCCACCGCTGTTATTACCACGTTCCCTCCAGTTGGTGTCATTGTAGGAAGTTGATCCGCGCGAGCTGCCTCTGAACGTTCTTCCACGGTATTGCCGAGTCTGGGGCGCAGGAACCGATGGTGCCGATGCCGGTATGACACACGCCGTCTCGTTCCAGTCGTCATCCCATTCTGCCATTTTATGTATATTATTTATCACGAATAATCACGATATTTTCTTTCAATTAAATACAACTTGTAAACAAACGAATGTTACTTATGAAGTTTTACAAACAACGATCGCGTTGTTCCTCAAAAAGACAACGTGCGCGAGATTGACTGAATTGTCAAAATATGCTTGCAAAACAACGACCGCGCTGCTGCTCAAATCGAGAACGAGTGGAGAACGAATGCGCGACGAACTGCGAATTCTACGAGAATTGATTGAATGAATGAAATGTCAAAATATTCACTCACACACAGTGTTGCCTGCCCAAATGCGAAAAGCAGCCTAAAATCTCCGAATATTTAGTTTTCGGGCTGATCCCATCATCATCATCATCTGCCTAGCCTTTTCCCAATTGTTGTTGGGGTCGGCTTCCAGTCTTACCGGATTCAGCTGATTTCGGGCTGATCCCATATTTGTATATAATTTTTAACGAATAAATAAAAGGATGATTCGATTGGCTTTTTTTTTGTAACTGGTGATTTGATTATATATATATATATTTACATATATTATGATCAATGTTTTCACAGAATGAGCATTTTCTTTTTTTATAGGTTTAAATTAATAACCACAAAGCTACGTTTAGAAAAATATACCACTTAAAAAAAAAGAGTGTCTTGTAATCACTTCACCTAGGAAATCCGATCTGCATTTTTTTTTTAAATATACTAATTTCTGGTGCTCGCTCACGCAAGGAAAATCCGAGCATAGCGACCACGTATTAGTACCTTAAGTCAACACTGGTAACACACGCTGGTCATCGATTATCATCTTTAGACACTGCGGTAAGTTAGACGAGAAGATACCGCGCAGCTTCCTGAACACTGCCCAGCCGAGTCGAATTCGACTGTTGACCTCTTATCCGAAAACATAATACAAGCTTATATCAATTTTATTTCGTTAGCCACAAGAATCACTCTTGGTTCTACATAAAAGGTTTTCCGACATTTATTTTCCTTGATTCTTCTTTCGCCTAGTTTTTATTTCAGAGGTAGCTTTACTGGCAACTAGTTGCTGATCGTAAAAATTAGTCACCCCGACATCCTTCCGAGTAACCTAAATGGCGAAAAGTCGCCCAATCTAGCCACACTGACACTCAAGGCTTGATGACGGAATATCAATGTTGTTCGATGTATCGATATTTTTGAAACATATAAAATCATGTTTTGACATATCGATTCATACAAAATATTTTTTTTAAAACAATCATTTTACTGACTGATTATCTAAAAGATTTTACTTTCTATGTAGCTATTTTTAACAAATTTAATTGTATTGTTCCCTTTCCAATGAAGCATCCAAATAAAAATGTTTATGAACGATTCGGTTTGCTGCGTATCTCTAAGTAGTCTGTGGTTTGCTGCTTTTTTAATTTAAAAAGTAAATCTTTTGATGCTCAGATGAAGAAAGTACTAAACCCTTGATTATAGACAGGGACTATCTTTTACAACAATTTAATCCACATGAAATACTAATTGAATCGCACTGAAAAACAGCCTTTATCTAAGCATAGACCTTATTTATGATGTTCTTCAGAAAGGCCAGGTGCGCAGTACTCGTATCCAGCGTGCGTGTATGACTATAATAAACTTCCTAAAAGATAGCTCTCTGCGACCACAGACTACTTAGAGATACTATCGTGCTAACACACGTTCGGATTTGGTCCGGCCGGACCAACTCCTCCCACAAATCGGTTCTCGCTTACACACGCTCGAACCTGAGGCCTTAGTGCGAGTTTTTACTCACGCGTGTCACACGCTCACTCGTGTTAAGTAAACGATCTCTTATGTCAAAATGGATACAAAAAAAGAGGTTTCTCCTTACCGTCCCCAGACGGCGCTTATCCAGTTTCAATACAAATTGACGTTTACGTTTCACGAGTGAGCGTGAGTAAAAACTCGCACTAAGGCCTCTGGTTCGGCGGACCGACCGGACGGCACAGGGTTGCCAACTTAGGGCTTTTGGCTTCAAATTTAGGGTAAAAATTTCCACGTTGGGCTTTTTTTAGGGGCGTAAATAATATTTCATGCATTACTAACAAAACCGTTCCTTGGAATGTTGCAAAGTTTAATGATGACGCGATTAATTTTAAAACGAGATGATAGATCATTCGTTACATTTACCCCATTGCCGAAAATGGTTAAGTTTGTTTATGGTAAACATGTATGACTTCAAGAACTCCGAAAACTCAAACGAAATGCCAAGTCTAAACTAAAACGATATAATAACAATTATTAAGAATATAAATATTTAATTTGTTATAATAAGTTCTAATATAAAGTAATTAAATCTAAGTTGTATTTTATTTACCCTAGCAAAACGAGATACTATTTTTTTATTAGATATACTTACTTTACTTTTCAGTCAGGTTTTTGGGTAATCCAGACCATGGACATTGGCAACACTGACGACTAGTTGTAGTTGGTCCGGCCAAACCAGCGGACAACCCTACACACGTCCGGATTTGGTACGGAGCAGACCATATCCGATGGGAAAACGAGCGGACCGAGACGGACTCAATTAATAATAATAATGTCCGGCGGACCACGCTACACACGCTCGGATATGGTCCGGCCGGACTAACCCCGCCCACAAATCCGTGGTCCGGCCGGACCAAATCCGGACGTGTGTTAGCACTATAAGTCAAACAGACGTATACATTATTTTTACGGTCAATGAGGTAGGAAAACTTTCTAAGTCAGCGGTTACAAGACGGAACCATACTTACGTGGCGTGGCGTGTCGTGGCGCCTTCTGACGCAGTTGATTGGCTACAAAACACGTTGCGTTATGAAGTGTATGAAGTAGGCTGGAACAGAGTCGTTTGATTGGTGTATCCTGCGCCACGCCACGCCACGATACGAAAGTGTGGTTCCGACTGCACTGTCAAGCGCTTTTGTTACTGTATTGATACCAATTGATACTGACAGGTGTTGTAGAGATCAAGCTATCCTTTATGAAGTATAGATGTACGAACGCGAGTGAAGCCATTGAGATAATATGTACTACGTACTAGAGAAGCTATCCTAAGCAAAATGCATGCTCCATTTTGTCAATTTTGACAAGAGTTTAAACTAAAAAATTCGCTGCAGCGCTGAAACAATAATTAGTCGTCTAACAAAACAATATTAAACATGCAGCGCTAGAGCGCTTCTATGGTGTAGTTTTCTCGCGACCAAAAAGACGGAAGCGCCGTGATTTTCATGGCGCTTACGCGTTTCTTTCAACCTTGTCATTCATATAGACTAAATTGCTGTCTGACTACAGAAGTGACATAGCATTATAACTAACAAGCTTCATTAGAATTCACACTTTTTCAAAATGTATTATTAGTTGAAATAACCGACTGTTAAAGTATATGATACTTTTGTATTTCTTTATTTAATATTATAATCAAATGCGCTTACAATAAGTTAAAAACATATCGTAATGGAATAGGGAATTTTACAATTCGCTTAAAACACGAATCTTTTGTATATTTTTAATATAAATTATGTTAATTTAGTTACCCCTAAACAATATAAGTTTAGTTAACTTTTGACGCTTCGATAAATAATTATTAGTCTGATTAATTTTAGCTTCGTACTTCAAGCGAATTCTTGTGTATTTGTTCATGATGGCCCGTATCAAATGTGTTAGGTGATTTAAAGTGCTTGGTTGATCAAAAGAATGTTGAAGCAAATATGTAAATTTTTCCTTGTGAATAAAATATTCCAAAGTATTAACAGTAATAAAACTGAAATGATATTAAGTAGAGAGACTGATTCAGAAAACGCCTGCCCGCTTTTGTGGTATATTTATTCTCTTCGCGAAAATGCAACGAACATACATAAGTATGATTGGATGGTAATCAGCAGCCTAATTGTGTAAGTAAATTCGGCAAAGGAAACAATCTGTTTCTTTCCCAAAAACTAATTTTTGCAATACGAAAAGTCGTTTTTGGGAAAGAAACAGATTGTTTCCTTTGCCGAATTCTCTTACACAACTAGGCTGCTGGTATCTTCACTGCGGTTAATTTGGATAAATTTTATCCATTTTTCCCTATCTTTACGGCCCAAACGTGGCAGCCTTAAATAAACAAAATGTAACAAATTATGTCTTTATCTTTTTCATTGAATAACCACAGTCAGTTCTTTTCTAAATATATGTTATTATTATTTTCCGCTTTAAAAAGAAACATCAGCTAATTTTACCTACACTTGTTATACAAATTGTCACATCTGAATTTTTAGTCTATATGAAAATTGACACAACATGGCGTCCAGCAAATATTTTGTTAAAATTAAATTTTAAAATTATTATCTAGTTAGCCACCTATGAAAAGTTATTCCTTTGCTCTTCGCCGTATTGGTTGAATTATTAGTGCAAAGTCTTAAAACACACGACCGGCCTATTGAATGCGTTTGAACTTTTTTCGTTTAAAAACATAAAATGACTTAAGCGCCCAAGATCTAGCAAGCAAATAAGTGAATTGCGGCTAGAAGACCGCAATTGAACAGAACACAGTAGTGATGGGTGCTGACTGGTGACTTCTCTAGTGCGTAGTACATTATTACCTCAATGAGTGAAGCAAAAGAAGTATGTAAGGATTGTAGCAGCTGGCGTTCTGTAGTTTCTGCCTACCCCCATGGAAAAAAGGCATGAGTTTATGTATGTATGTATAAATCTAATAATAATAATAATTTCATTTAAAATGATAGATCTATCTACTCCTATGTTCTATTGTTTAGTTAATTAAATATATTATACGTATGATACGATAAACAAATACTATTATCTCGCGAGCCTCTTTTTGGGCCATTATCTGGCCCAAAAAGAGGCGGTGGCCAACTAGAGTAAAAATGTTCTGTGAGTGAGACGACCGAGACGTCTACGGGCTTAAGGTGGCCTGATTTGAGGCAGGCGTTTGCATAGCAGTGGGACAGTGTAGGACAAAATAAAATTGTTTCGCGCAATATTATCGCGTTTCATACTCTTTAGTTCACGCTCGGTCAATAAACATATAAAAACACGGTGACAGGGACCGACGTAGTGTTTGCAAGATTTCAGTTTTAACCGTTGTTCTGGTTTCAGATTTATTAAAATATACTTTATTGTACACCAGATTCCAAACACAAAAATAAGACCAAAAAAACATAAAGTCTGGCTATTATAACTATGCAGAACTCATGTATGAAGAGCAGTGGTGGGCCAATGGTAGCGACCCCGACTTACGTGTAGTAGGTCGTGGGTTCGAACTCAGGCAGGCGCTTTACTTTGTTTAAATTATTTCTTCATCACTGCTCTCAAAACGGTAAAGGAAAACATCGTAATGAAATTGGAATGCCCCAGGTACAAAAAATTCGAAGACAACTGACATCCACCAATTCACACTAGGTCCACGCGGTGGATTAAGGCCCATTCCCTATCTCACAGAGAGGAGGCCTGTGTCCAAACAGTGGGAACATTATAAGGATCATGATGAGAACACTTAATTGGTATCCCCAAAAAGTTTTGTAACTGGTATGTTTAGGGTGTTTTTTTTTTATAAATTATAGGCTCGCACTTGACCACTATCTCACCTAATAGTAAGCGATGATGTGGTCGACGGTGAAGCACGCTTGCCTAGAAGAAACTTATTCACTCGTGACTTAAAGAACCCTAGATTGTAGCTATCGGGAAACACAGACTCCGGCAGGGAATCTCACTCCTTAGCTGTACGCATAATGAAATTTCCAAAACGTTTAGTGCGTATGGGTGGGATGTCCACCATGTACCGATGGCGCATCACCGTACGTCTTGTTACTAGTCCGATGATGAAACGGGCTTGGCGGAATTAGATTATGCGATGGAAGCACAATCCCCGAAATGCAACCGATAAAAAACCGACAAGCTGGCAACAAGACCGGTCCGGTCCGGTCCGGTGCCGGCAACTCGGCGACGATGTTCAAGGCTCTGGAGCTTTGACTTAACCAGTGCCTCATTGCCGATGAGCCTCTTGGCCCGCTTTTCGATCGCAAGCTGGTATTTGGCAGATCCATCCCAGAGGTGAGAACAGTACTCCATGCATGATCGAACTTGCGCTTGATACAAGCTGAGCAGTTGTTCTGGCGTGAAGTACCTTCTATACTTTGCAAGCATCCCCAGCTTTTTGGCAGCCAGCTGAGCCTTTGCCGTAACGCCAAGAAGCTCAAGATGGTCAGTTATTGGCACAGTCACATCTCGGAAAGTTGGAGCCGGGTGAAATTGGCTCTTTTTAGCGGAAAAAAGACACGCCTGGGTTTTAGCTGCATTAAAACTGACCAGATTGGCATCGCCACATGCGGAGACTGCCTGCAAGGATAGGTTCAAGCGCGTGGAGCGCTTGAACCATGGCCTCCCGGAGAGACTGTATCTGAGGCCCAGTAGCTTGAGCGTTGGACATGTATCTCTCAGCAACAGTGCTGTCGTCTGCATACCCAAAGGTTTTAGCATATCGTTAATGTGAAGCAAGAATAAAGTTGCTGAGAGTACCATAATAAATAATACCATACCATAAATAGTACCATAATTAATATCCAATTAGTCCGACGAGCAGCCATCGATAACCACTCGAATGGACTGATCCCTCAGGAAGTCTGCAATCCAATCACACAGACCACCGGGCAGACCGAATGAAGGAAGCTTACCAATAAGGCTTTCGTGCCAGACCCTATCAAAAGCCTTCGAGATGTCGAGAGAGACGGCAAGCGTTTCCCCGTGCCTCTCGATGGCCTCACTCCAGATGTGAATGGCATACGTTAGAAGATCCCAAGTAGACCGATTACGGCGGAAGCCGTTTTGGCGGTCACTAAGGATTTCGTTTGCTTCTAGGTATGCCAGAAACTTTATATTGAGTACACGTACTCTTACAGAGTATGGAGGTTACAGATATGGGTCTGTAGTTGGCGAGGTCAGCCCTTCTTGGGCACGGGCTGTACGTTAACTTGCTTCCAAGCATTCGGCACTTTTCCAGCCTCATACGAAAGGCGGAATAGGCGTGTCAAGACCGGAGACAGTTCAGTCGCACAGGATCTAAGAACAATTGCTGGCATTCCATCAGGGCCGCTAGCCTTGTTCACGTCGAGGCTGCTCAGCACCCTACGGACGTCCTTTTGGTGGATACGAATGTCCTGCTGCTTTTACTGACACAGTCACTTTCGTGGTACTTGAGCGGTCAGATTGCATAGGCTGTACTTTTTCGCTATTGTTTTTCACAAATCCCACTAGAAAAATGGTTAAAGCTATTAGAACTGGAGTGTGGGAATTATTTTACACAAGATGTGAAGGAACAGCACGATGTCTTTCTTAGCCAAAAACATTTTTTACAAGATATTGAAACGTTGACTTGTACGTCGATTTAATGGTTTTGATATTTTGCCTTTTGATTTTTGCATATTAGATTATTTAACTAAGAACTTTTTTCGAATACTCATACGCCTGTTCATGTTGTTTACAAGAAGATCGTGTCAAATTACAGCAAACTTTGTGGTTTCGTAGTAATTACACACTTAGAATACGGTCACAGTGACAAAACTGTATCAAATTACCACTGAATCGTACTAAAGTGACGTTTCTTTACCATGAAGGAATGAATCAGAATATAAACCAAGTAGTCTATTATAGGTCTACTGTACTAGTATAGGTCTACGGTTTGATTTTAAAGTGCGTCGTAGAGTGGACCGGTAAGTTGGACTGACTTGTTTTGATACTTTTAGTTTATTTTATATTTTTCTTACTTAATTTTTATTTCTTTCCATTACTAATATATGGTAAATACACAGGGCACATCGAATGATGGCCGGAAGGAAATGGCAACAGTAATGTAACTGTTACTAATTCTTCGACAAGATATTGATATTAACGGAGATTGAGAATCTTTGACGTAAGAAAAATATTAAGTAATAATCTGCGCCCTGCAGTGGGACGTGTATATAGACGAGAATTTTTGGCAGGATTTTGTCGAGTGAAGTTCAGTGGCTGTTAATATTATTTGCAAATTGATTCCTAGTGGATATTGTGTTATATTATTGGTGTAGTTTTGTGTCTTAACTGTCTACGACACTGGACAATTTGTAAAATCATTGAGAGAAGCAATCTCGGGATAGTGGAGCGGATTATTCTATTGTAGTATTGGCTGCCTCTGCAAAGCTTACTGCGAAGACTGACTCGATACAATTTGCTGCCAAATACTCCAAAAAACATTAGAATGTGTTACATCCGCATTCTAATGCATACTAAAGAATAAATATAAGATTCAAAACTCTTTCCAAAGACGTGGCTAAAAGGTCCTAGCAACCAGGCCATAAAACTTACATAAAAAAAAGTATGTATATACTGATGATGATGAATGACTATAAGTAACAAGTAACATGATACATTTTATTATTTTTTACAGACTTCATGGAGTTCATGGAATCGTATTCTTGTTCTGAATGAGGTTTTAAGTTATTAGTATGATTTAAATGATATATAATAAATTAGTACATAAATTAATATTCAATTGATTTATTTTTCCTATGTTAAGAACCCGATGTATAACAACATTATTCATACACATACCTTCATACCTACTCACAGAGGATCTTTGTGTCTCTGAATTGGTTGCAAGACCCCGCGCAGTAGCTATTTTTGTGTCAATGTGGAAGGTGAAGATAGCATTGTATAACTGTCTCTTTCACTCGCTTATGTGTGTCACATCGTCCTATCTCGCTTACTCTATGCAGTATACCCGATGACAAACTGTTTCTTACGCAATGGTTGGCAGGACCAAGTTCAAAGACACAAAGATCCGCTGTGACTACTTTAATAAAGGTACCTCATGTTCATTAATACTAAAGACATAAATAAAAATTAAACAGTATCAAGATCGTTTAATCCAATTTCCCCAGTATTGCACACAACAAATTTTTATTTCCACATTTGCCATGAGATTCCGGTAGACCTCTATCTATAAACACAACTATCAAAATCCTTTTTCGTAGTACGCACGGTGTTACCTTCTATAAATTTTCGGTTTTTTAATAGCCAGACTGAGCCAGACTCTACAACTGGCGGCCATAATGCATTCCGTGATCCAAAGATTACTATTATATACTGGGTGATAATTGATAATGCATTCCGTGATCTTTTCCAGGCAAGCTGGAATGGACAGCGATTGTCTGAACATAAAATGAGGTTGTCAAATAATAGTGAATTTTTGTAGGTTTTGTAGTCTTCAATTATTATAAATTATGTCTGTCAATTGGTATAATTTAGGATGAATGAGGTGTTTACTAAAGACGTGACAAAGTCGTGAAGTCCTATAACTTTGTATGAACGTCTACAAAAAAACAATTTCTTCCTAATTTATTATTATGTTACAATACCCATACCACAACGAGTATCATTCGTAAGCATCAAGTTTAAACTTATATTTAAGTTAAACAGTTATAAAAATACGATAAAAATATAACGTAGTTCTGTCTGCTGCATAGCTGATCCAACTTCTTAGATTGTCACAACGTATCATTGGTCACAACTATTATTTTCTCTTTGAAATCAATCAATTGATAAATTGATTTTTATCAATAGATGTCGAAACTTTTCCCAATTGTCATATACGTTCAATATTAATTCAATATTTTATACGATATTCGGGTAGAACTTTTGGCGGGATCAATCATAGTAGGTATTAAAAATATTGATTTCTTATATTGCATTCATAAAAACGTGTATTCGCTATTTTTATTTTTACTTGTTGTTAGATGTCAAGTGAAATGGAACGCTTTTGTAGTGATGTACGTATAGCTACACAAAAAATGGCAGGCGTTATTAATAATATTAGTTAAAAATAACAGTGCCAGTTTAACATAAAACTGCTAAACTCCAATAATAAGAACGGATGCTAAGTCGAACCGAAAAATATATAACTTTTTGAAAAAACATCATCATTTTTGCCTTCCGCGCCGCTGTATGGTGGTATGTTAATTTGATTAAACACTGGACCAGTAGACCATGATTTTATAAATAAAAAAACAAACTAAAAACAGTCAAGGTTAACACCGTTAGGAACCCGGCATTAGCCCAGTAGAAATCGACACTAACAAAGGCTAAAATTGCAAAGCATGATGTAGACCAGATTTATTGGTATGTTGTATGGACCAGTTAGGGTAGCGTGAATCCAAATTAGCAACTTTGAAAAACTCGTGCTCACTGTGCAGCATGGGAATATTTGAAATTGAATTGAAACTGGATAAAAGTTACAACTAACAAACATACTACTTGGAAACATACTACTAAAACCCGACGTGACGTGACGTGTCGACACCCGTTGCGAATCGTGCAAATACGCAACACGCCACGTGAATACGTGATGCTACAACATGCTTCGCTAGTATCATAGCTTGGTTTCTAGTATTATTTCTAATACTACGATCACGGTATTGGCCTGTACTCATATCATATAATACTGAGTAACATTTCACTAATTCTATTAATTGTTCATCTTACATTTTAAACAATAACTATAGGTCTACCAGAATCTCATGGCAAAAAGGGAAATAAAAATTTGTTGTATGCAATACTGGGGAAATTGGATCAAACGATCTTGATACTGTTTAATTTTTATTTATGTCTTTAGTATTAATGAACATGAGGTACCTATATTATAGTAGTCACAACGGATCTTTGTGTCTTTGAACTTGGTCCTGCCAACCATTGCGTAAGAAACAGTTTGTCATCGAGTATACTGCATAGAGTAAGCGAGATAGGACGATGACAAAAAAGACAAAAGATATTTATTTCAACTGGGCCACCAAGCGGCACTTTTGAATGTCACAATTTAAATTTACATGGAATAAAAGTTGATTCTACCGTGCATTCGGAAAGTAGCTTGTTATGGAGAAGAATGCACAAGAAACTCCGTAAGCTTATGTGACATACACAAGCGAGTGAAAGAGACAGTTATACAATGCTATCTTCACCTTCAACATTGACACAAAAATAGCTACTGCGCGGGGTCTTGCAACCAATTCAGAGACACAAAGATCCACTGTGAGTATTATAGGTATGTGTATGAATAATGTTGTTATACATCGTGTTCTTAACATAGGAAAAATAAATCAATTGAATATTAATTTATGTACTAATTTATTATTTAGCATTTAAATCATACTAATAACTTAAAACCTCATTCAGAACTAGAAAACTAGAATACGATTCCATGAACTCCACTGGCATTTCAAAAACTTGTATCTTTGTAGTTTTATGTCATCTCTCTCCATCAAAATGGTTCTTTTTCATTGGCATTTAACATATTCAAAACCAATCTCTTTATGTATAAAGTCTGTAAAAAATAATAAAATGTATCATGTTACTTAAAGTCATTCATCATCATCAGTCTATATATATTTTTTTTATGTAAGTTTTATGGCCTGGTTGCTAGGACCTTTTAGCCACGTCTTTGGAAAGAGTTTTGGATCTTATATTTATTCTTTAGTATGCATTAGAATGCGGATGTAACAGATTCTAATGTTTTTTGGAGTATTTGGCAGCAAATTGTATCGAGTCACTCTTCTCAGTAAGCTTTGCAGACGCAGTCAATACTACAATAAAATACACCGCTCTACTATCCCGAGATCGCTTTTGTCAATGATTTTACAAATTGTCCAGTTGCGGAGACAGTTGAGATACAAAACTACACCAATAATATATCACAATATCCACTAGGAATCAATTTGCAAATAATATTAACAGCCACTGAACTTCACTCGACAAAATCCCGCCAAAAACTCCCGTCTATATACACGTCCCACTGCAGGGCGCAGATCACAGATTACCTCCCAATAGATTCCGCATAGAAGACGACTTACGCGCACCACGCGCACGGTATGATCTCTTTAGTGTCGACCAGACATTAGAGCTGTGGGGACGCTAGCGATTTCTAGTTTTAATTCTGTTTAAAAAATAGTTACCAACGGTTTGCCTTAAAAAAAAAAAACGAATCGTGCAGTAAAATGGTGTGGAAAATCAACCAGCCCTTCAAGTTCAAAAAAAGATGCGATAACATTCCACCGGTAGGCAAAGTAATAAATATTGACCAATCTAAAAAAGGTCAAGTTATAATGGTTAACAAATCAAAATTGCACACTTTACAGTAGCGCTCGTTGATGTCTTTTGTGAAAGTCCCTTTCACTCATACGGCATTATTATATTGCTATCTTTTTCCCACCGAAGTAAAAATGTTGAGACAAATACGTTTTTTGCTTATCGAAAAGTATCGATGATCGATATTTAATTAGGTATATAGGAGAATAAAATAATTTTGTTAAAATTGATTATTTAAAAATAAACAATTTAGTTTATTTTTACTTTGAACTAATAGTGCTCTACTCATAAAAAGAGCTCAGTGTGACTCTGTTTACATAGGATTACAATTAGATCAAATCAGTTTTGGCCAAAATTAAAATCTTTTCTCGATCGATGTTTTTCTTTAATATTATTAAGTAATTATAAAATCGCCGCCTACGAAATTTTACATAAAATACCATTCTGTTTGAAAAATATCGATATTTTTATCGACATTTAATGCGTATGTCTCATCACTACGACAGATAGCGTGATCTTGAACAGCCAATCACGGCGCACTTGTCACTCCCCGCGCAACCCGTGCCTACCGCCAAATTTGGTGAACTCGGAATCAAACAAAACAATAGGTAAGCGGTATCTATTGGGAGGTAATCTGTGGCGCAGATTATTACTTAATATTTTTCTTACGTCAAAGATGCTCAATCTCCGTTAAAATCAATATCTTGTCGAAGAATTAGTAACAGTTACATTACTGTTACTATTTCCTTCCGGCCATCATTCGATGTGCCCTGACCTACGATTTACCATATAATAGTAATGGAAAGAAAATAAAATTAAGTAAGAAAAATATAAATTAAACTAAAAGTATCAAAACAAGTCAGTCCAACTTACCGGTCCACTCTACGACGCACTTTAAAATCAAAGATTGAGTTTGATTTACGCCTTCTTCTTCCCTTATTTTATGATACACATTGAAAACAATATGTCTCGCATGAGATCGAAGTGGGTTTTTCGACATTTTCACAAAAATAACAAACTTTCCAGATAATATCAAAAAATTTCAGCAGCGGTTGACACATCAAGTACTTTGATTCGACAGGTGACAATTGACATTGCCATATGAAAATCACAATTTAAAAAAAAAAAATGCCATGAGATTCTGGTACACCTGTAACAAAAAATATCTTTATACCAGGAATGTTCTCGACTGACTGACGCGTGGCATCGGGTGTTATACAGAAACACACTGCGTGCGCAGCTCTCCCGGCAACACGCTGGTCCAGACTGACTGGATGGTACTGTGTGGGAATGCGTGTGATCACATGGCGTGTTGTCTATGTGTTTCTGACCATATAAAATATATGGGATTGATTAGTACTGTAATGCGTCGGATGGAGCCGTGTGGCGTCGCGTTGCGTCGGGTTTTAGTAGTATGTTTCCAACTTAAGGCGCAGATACCCCTGAGTAGCTGATTTTAAAATGAGAATCACGTCTAAAGTGCTAGTCGTAATTTTTTGGTAAAAATATAAGTTACACATGTTGTATGTTGTTGATATGTAGACCATTTTCTTAATAATTTGATCTAAGAAAAATTTGAGTTTTATTTGTTTAACATAGTGTAATTAATTTGTAAAGCTGTCTAAAACGGACAAAAACACTACAATCGCACCAAAACCGCTGGGCGTATTTGAATTATATCGACACCATCTTAAAGACAATTGAATTATCTATATTTTGATCTGAGGCTTTTCTATATTTTGGGTCGCGCGGGTGTGAAACGAGTGCGCGTTTTGTTCCCTCAAGGTCGTTGGCGTTAGTTGTCGTCATAAGCGTCGTCTGGAGACAGTAAGGCAGATCGCCCCATTCGGAGACTGCCTGCAAGGACAGGTTCAAACGCTCCACTATGGCCTTACGAAGAGACTGGATCTGTGGTCCGGTAGCCCGTGCGTTGGACAAGTATCTCTCAGCAACAGTGCTGCAGCATACCATATAAAGGTCCCGGGTTTTAGCAGATCGTTAATGTGCAACAAGAACAGTGTTGCTGAGAGTACTGACGCCTGAGGGACCCCGGCATTAATATCCAATTGGTCCGAAGAGCAGTCATCGATAACCACTCGAATGGACCGATCTCTCAGGAAGTCTGCAATCCAATCACACAGACCACCGGGCAAACCAAATGAAGGAAGCTTACCAATGAGGCTTTCGTGCCAGACCCTATCGAGAGCCTTCGAGATGTCGAGGGAGACGGCAAGTGTTCCCCGTGTCTCTCGATGGCCTCAATCCATATATGAATGGCATACGCTAGAAGATCCCCAGTAGACCGATTTCGGCGGAAGCCGTATTGGCGGTCACTAAGGATATCGTTAGTTTCTAGGTATGCCAGGAGCTCTATGTTATGTTCACGCTCCATACTATTACAGAGTATGGACGTTACAGAGATGGGTCTGTAGTTGCCCGGACAGCTCGACTGCCCTTCTTGGGCACAGGCTGTACGTTGGCTTGCTTCCAAGCATTCGGCACTTTTCCAGTCTCATATGAAAGGCGGAATAGGCGTGTCAAGATTGGAAACAGTTCAGGCGCACAGGTTCCAAGAACTATTGCTGGTATTCCGTCAGGGCCGCTAGCCTTTTTCACGTCAAATTGGTAGATGAGCCGTATTATACTGTTTTTTTTTTATACATATTTTACTGGTGCTACGTTTAGTTAAGTTAAAAGTTAGGCCTACTACGCTTCTTCTTTATCATTCCAGTATTCCAGACAATAAAATATTAAGAATCCAAGAAAACAAATTCACGGTTTGTGAAAGTATTTTGCATTCAATACGTACCTGTTATTTTATTGAGTATCAGTTACACTGTGGCTTTACGCTAAGTAAGTGGCCAACGGACATCCCTAGTTATTTATCATCTGTATGTTTTGTGCGTGCGTGCGGTTCGACGGCAGGCGAACGAACGAACGGGGAACGCGAGTTTACCGAAATAATTCTAATTATATAGTATAAATTTCAATATAAAATAAATACGCTATAAAATAAGTCTACAAAAAATGCGCGTAGCTTGTATGTTAATTGTGTCTTAGTCACCCCTAGCCTGACGTCCCGTAAAGAGGCAAAATGAGTAACTGGGCTAGAAGGATGCATCGGCGAGCTGCTACATTGAGCAATGTGGTTACGTCTTGCGGGCATCCTAACTCTTTACCATATCCGAGGAGATTAGAAAAAGTGAAGTTTGGTGTACCGCTACATGAAGTTTGCAAGGATGATATCCCTGGACCCTTGCTTGTTAGTATTTTTGTGGTTTGAGTTCTTGACAACGCCCTAGAGATTTTCGTTAGTTTTAATGATTATTATGAATATGACCGTGTCTTTTAGAACTGTATTTATAAGGACAGGTTTTTCTGGTAGCAGAAACCTTTACTTCTCTGCCTTAGTGCGGTTGTTTTATAGTTTTCGACAGGTGTTCCCATAGCTATTATATGTCAAGAGATTTAAATGTCAAGAAGACCGAAGTGCTTTGAGTGTGTCGTGTATTTGTTTTGGAGATAATGCTGTGGTGATGTGCAGGTGCTGATACTGAAGCTGAACAAGGAAGCGCCGCTGCGGCGCGATGTGTTCCGCGCGCCCGGCCACCAGGGAGCCATGAAAAAACTCATACATTTCTTGCAAACTGGCCGCCTGGTCAATGTAGACAATTACTCAGTTTATACTATTGCCAGTGTGCTCAAAAAATTCCTCAGGTAAAACTTTAACACAGTTATTCATACTATTTATTACTTTTTCTTTTATCTAGAAAATTATCCCAAGGGAATATATTCCCAGGATAAAAATTATCCTATGTGCTATTTCAGACTATAATCTTTCTCTGTGCCAATTTTCATTCAGTTCCATTAAGCTATTCTGGCGTGATAGTAATAAACATACACACATCCAAACTTTTGCATTTATAATATTAGTAAGATTCTATAGAAATATAGATAATGTCTAATAAATTACCTATATCAATAATAACAAAACTCAGCTGTCATGGGATTCTCAATATACCATAAGTTATACAAAAAACTATAATAGTTATTTGTAATGTTTACCAAAATAAACATTAAACTCTAGTTCTCTATAATCTGATAAGATTGAAAGTAAATATTTTTGTTTACACTATCAGAAGTGATAATAATGTTTGACATCTACTTGGTTCTGTGTTGATTGATTGATTATTATCAATAAAAAAAAAATACATTTCCTGGCTATAGTATGCTATTGAAAAGTAATTATAACATTTTACTCTGTAAAGTGCTGTGGTTGAGAAACATGCTTTTTAATTTATGGAGTATAAAATACTAAGTATATTTTGGCTAGTCACTAAAAGGACTTGTAAATAATATTTCTATTAAACGGTCAACTGTCCAGGTTGGCCGGCCGCCGGGGCGCTGTCGGATGACGTTCCCGGGGGCCATTTTTTGCGATCGCCCGGTCTCAGTAAAACGCCGATTTCTCGGTACTTTTGTATGGGGACCATGTATAAATGTTATGTTGTTAGAATTGTGATAAAATAAGCTATCTGATTTCATAGGGATTTACCCAGTTTTACCTTGTAATATATTTGATATTACAATATATATTTGATACGTCAAAACTTGTACTGACAGGTATTTTTCCGATTCGGTCGGGTGGACAGATAACGCACAGGATGCTTTTTTCCAATTCGGTCGGGTGGACAGACCAGGGGTTATTTTATGCTCTCACAAAATTCTTGTGATCCCAATGATGTAGCTATTACAAAGGCTGGCTATGTTTCTAAATATTTAACCATTCTGGTAGATACATACATACATACATAAACTCACGCCTTTTTCCCATGGGGGTGGGCAGAAACTACAGAAAGCCACCTGCTACAATCCTTACATTCTGGTAGATATTATTTCTTAATGCAGATGCTATAGTTGACATTGTGTTATCATCACTGAGGATATTTTTTTAGTCTAGCACAGGGGTCGGCAATTAGTTTTAAGTGGGGTCCAGCTACCGTTTTTTTTTTATTTAGGTCCAGAAAAATACATATAATACTTTCTTCTAGTTCAAATAAATGCGAAAAATTACACCTGCGGTCTTGAGTCAGTTTTTTTATAAACTGGTTCATACGTGGAACAGCTAATGCGTAGAGTATCTTCAAGGTTGGCTTTCATTAATCTATTTAATAATATTTAGTGGTCCAAGTTCCGACCGGTCCGCCTGTTGCCGATTGTTGGCTAGCATAATTCCTACTTAATTTTAAACCCAACCACAAATATTACAAAATACTTGAGAAAATCATTTCATTATTACTCTTTTAGCTGTTTAACCCGATACAGAAGTCATTTAAATGCCCAAATCATACTTTATTTTTGTTTTAGGAAAATCCCTGGAGGAGTCTTCGGCCGAGACGGTGAGATGCATCTGTTCACTGCTGTAGAGCTACCAGAGGAGCAGCAAATTGATGAAATACGAAGGTGAGTTGTATTCAGTGTTTATATTTCAGTTTTTATTCCAATTGTATAATTTGTGCCAGTGCCTTGACTTGATACCAATAAATGTTATAAATAAAGTGAAAATAGAACAGACAAGGCAAACTCGTATTACAGGTATAATTTTATTATCAACAGGTATATTAACCCATCAATAATACGAGAATACTAATTCTAATTGAAACAATTAGAAAAAAGGAGTAAATAAAAGTAAGATATAAATGCAAATGTGTTCTTTTTGAGGTAATCAATTGACACATTAATTAATAATTAACAAACAGGTTTAAGTATTGTTAATTTTGCAAGTGTATGTGGAAGAGTTGATGCGATAATGTATAATTAAAACAAAACTATTTACATATATTTGCAAATGCATTATATCTTGATGAGTCGCTGTTTAAAGAAAAGGCGAATGTGTGGTTACAGTATGCTAATGTGGGGTTACCAACCTGTCTCCTTCCTTGCCTATTGTAAAGAGCTGGTTTGTACTAATATCCTTCTGCTCACTGTTTTCATTACAAAGTTTACTTACCAGAAAGCACAGCTGTTGGATGTTATTCACCTCTGAAGGAATCTTCCCGAAATTCATATCAGATTCACACTGCTTAAAAGAGAAAATAGCTTTTGTGCATTTTTTGCTTATACAAAATTGTGCATTGCACACATTGAGGTAATAATGTGCTTGCAAAATTGCAATTGCATTAGTTTTTGAGTGGTCCTCTTATCCAGCATGTTTTCCGATTCGAGTCAAAGACGAGTCAGCTCTAATTGCTATTGATCCTACGATAGACGCAAATAGCCATTTAATATTTCATTTGAGCAATTCTTCAAGCTCAATGTCCTGCTCTACTCATAGGTACGTTTGTCGAGGAATTGTACTTAAAAAAATATGGCTCTAACACAACCTCCCTCTTCTCGTTGAATTTCAGTTCCAGGCCCCTTTTCAGCCTAAAAACTTTATTCGAGCAGTGTCCACGGTCTTCCGTGGAATATGATATTATATCACAGGCCTTGCATACGCGTTACGTCTGTGAACATTGCTGTAAATCTGAGTCGGAGGAAGTTAAATTGAATGTAGGGGAAAGTTCCAGAGTGCTGGATGTAAAAGTTGAAGCAGGAAAACCTTCGCCGCTACTCAGTCGATTGGGTTTCAATCGCTACTTCACACAAAGTGCAGTTTTAGTTCTATTCTTGCCTCTGCCCTCATCTTCATCAGCCTTTTAATGTCCCCACTGCTGGGACACAGGCCTCCTCTCTGCGAGAGAGGGAATGAGCCTTAATCCACCACGCGGGCCCAGTGCGGGTTGGTGGATGTAGTTCTGGGACATGCCGGTTTTGTTACGATGTTTTCCTTCACCGTTTTGAGAGCAGAGGTGATGAAATAATTTACATAAAGTAAAGCTTCTGCCTCACTGCTCTGGAGGCCTTTGCCCTGCTATGGGAAAATTCGGGCTATTCACTAGAGACAGTCTTTAGGGTATCTTCTAATTTAATTGTTCATACAAATAGAAACCGTCATAGAAGCGTCAGTTTCCCATGCAGGTGTGCATTTGTGCAAGTATTTATACATTGTTAGCTCATCGCACGAGTGTAATGTTCGTAAGTAACCCGTTTTCCTCTGTTGACTTTTATGTAATTGTGTAGGATGATAAGCACCTCATGTATGCATTGTTGTTGCATTTTAACGAAATGGAAACGCGGTTTCCGAGAATAATATTTTCCGTTTTTTTTTTGTATCACTTTGGAATATCGTGGAATTACCATTAGTTTATTTCATCCATTAGCAATTCAGATAAATCATACAGAATAGTTTAATTTTATTTTCTGGTATGACTACAATTTTATTAAGTATTGTTTGGTTTACCTAAAACATTGTATTAGATAGGTATTCAAAACTAGAGCAGTGTTGGCCCAGTGGTAACAGCCCCGACTTACGTTTCGTAGGTCATGAGTTCGAACCTAGGCAGGCGCTTAATGTTGTGTAAATTATTTCATCACCACTGCTCTAAAAACAGTGAAGGAAAACATAGTGAGGAAACCGGCATGTCCTAGAACCAAAACTTCGAAGACATGTGACTTCCACCTACCCGCACTGGGCCCGCGTGGTGGATTACGGCCCATTCCCTCTCTCACAGAGAGGAGGCTTGTGTCCTGGCAGTGAGAACATTAAAAGTCTGATTATGATGATGATGATTCTAAACTACCAGAATTCTATGACGTAAATAGAGAAACTACAATATTTACCTACAAGTAAGGTCCACGTTCGCCCTCACAAGATTCGATCGCTCGTTTTGTCCCAAAGGAGCTTCCTCTTTCTCAGCACAATAATAGCCTGCTAAGCAAAATTACATTACAAGCTCCTGCCTTGTCGGGGCATGATTGGATAGTAATTAAACTACCCGGAGAGATTCTGTAAGCTTTCCTGCAGATTTTATTATCTTACTTTATATTCTTGAGCAAGTGAGTTGGTCTGATTATGGTAGTCACAGCGGATCTTTGTGTCTCTGAAGTTGGCTCTGCGAACTATTGCGCTAGAAACAGTCTGTCATCGAGTATACTGCATAGAGTAAGCGAGATAGGACGATGCGACAAAGGTAAGCGATTAAAAGAGGCAGTCATACAATGCTATCTTCTACTTCAATATTGACACAGAAATAGGAACTGCGCAAGGTTTCCGGCCAACTTCAGAGACACAAAGATCCGCTGTGACTACTTAATGAATTTATAAAAACCGAAAGTGGTAGAAGGATATTAGAGTGTTGATGCTGTTGATGGATAAATGGTTCACCCTTAACTCTTTGATGGTATTTGACTGAGCTGATGCTATGTACTCCATAATCCCACATTAGAGATGTTTTTTTCCGTCAGTAAACTTGATATGATTGGTCTGAATTTTTTCCGTCTGTAAATTCTTACTTGATAGACTTGGTCTAAAAACGACGCACACGACCGGTCGATGTGGCAAAATTTGAGAGAGACCTAAGTTCAGCAGTGGACCTCTTTCGGCCTTGGCTTGGCCTGGGTAGAAAGTTGATATTACAGCTAGGTAAGTGCCATCGATCGAAGGTAGAGTCGACTTCAATCAACAGTTCCTACTACGTCAAAAGCTAGCACACCGACCGACCGACTTCAATGCACATCCACCACTGTCTTGATCGATCGACTAGTGTGTTAGCTTCCTTACTGTCTAACAAATACCTTCTTCAATATACCCTAAGGGAACTCGGAGATAGGATCTGCAGGGAAAGACCGGGTCTCAGAATAACCCCAGTTTAAAAGAACAAGCTCATCAATATTTGAAATGTTGCCTCACTATTATTTACTTTGTCATATTTTACCGTTCGTTCCGCCATGGTATAGGACTTTCACAATACATCAGTATTATGGATAGGAACAATGGTTGTTTATAGAACACCCGACCTGAATTTTGATGCGCACGCGCGTACTAACGGTGTGCTTAGGTTGCCATGGACATGGCTGTAAACAAATAAATTATGTTTTTAGTATTATGACCAGTGCAAATAGTAGACTAAATATATGCTCTAATATTTAAACGCTATAAATATTTATTTGCGGCGAACACTGCGCCAAAAGCTGATAAAATTTATATGGACTTAGTTCATCTAAATAATATGGCATGCTTACTTTGTCACCATCTTCTGTAAAACGTCCCCATTATGTAAATAATCTTAATTAATCTTATTTTACTTCTTACTTGTAATATTATAAATGCGAATGTTTGGTTGGATGGATGTATGTGTGTAACTCAATCACGCAGGATACAATTTGTATCCTGGTATAATGTTCCCTTGGGATGCGCTGGCAGAAGCTAGTAATTCTAGTGTCTCCTGTGCGGGTCACAAATAAATATTTTTCTTTCTTTCTTTCTTTTCTTTACTATCACACTATATAAAGGCGAAAGTTTGTGATTGTGTTTGTTACTTCTTCTTGCTCAAACTTCTGGACGGATTTGGATGAAATTTGGCACAAATATAGATTATAGTCTGGAATAGCACATTGGCTACTTTTCATCCCGGTATAATGTTCCCTTGGCATAAGAAAACACTTTTCACGCGGGCGAAGCTGGCAGAAGCTAGCGTTGTATAGAGGTGTTTTTTTTTTGTATGAGATCATCTCTGGTAGTTCTGATCCGTTTATGCAAATACTTCTACCTATTACAAACTACACTATCGCTGGAGAGCCATAGGCTTATTTTGAATACGGAAAATATACAGTGCCTGTGGCGTAGGCCACGGGAGCGAAGACGTGGCAAATACCTAGTCATTTTTAAAACGACTTAAATTGATGATGCTACATTAGCTACATATAGATAACTAGCTCCCACCCGCGGCTCCGCCCGCCTTGTATGAATACTTTTTCAGTATCACACTTCACAATCTATCTATAATATAAAAATGAATCGCAAAATGTGTTGGTAAGCGCATAACTCAACAACGCCTGGACCAATTTGGCCAATTCTTTTTTTTAAATGTTCGTTGAAGTTCAAAGATGGTTTTTACGGCGAGAAAAATTCTAATAATTGCCGAAAAAAAATAAAAACAACCCTTTTCTTTTTCCCATACAAAAGTTTTCTAACTAAAACGTAGAGTCAATTTGAGCTTTATTGCTATTGTATAAGCAATTTTTGCTTTGTGTAGGGTAGGTTAGTGTAGCGTAGGGTAGGGTAGTGTAGGGTAGTGTAGTGTAGGGTAGTGTAGTGTAGGGTAGTGTAGGGTAGGGTAGTGTAGGATAGGGTAGGGTAGTGTAGGGTAGGGTAGTGTAGCGTAGGGTAGGCAAGGTAGTGTAGGGTAGGGTAGGGTAGTGTAGCGTAGGGTAGGCAAGGTAGTGTAGGGTAGGGAAGGGTAGTGTAGGCTCGGTAGGGTAGTGTAGGGTCGGGTAGGGTAGGGTAGTGTACGGTAGGGTAGGTAGTGTAAGATAGGGTAGGTAGGGTAGATAAATGTTTGGTGTTTTATGGCAAAACAAAGTTTGCCGGGTCAGCTAGTAATATTATAAAGGAGACAGTTTGTGAGTGTGTGTGTGTTTGTTACTTCTTCACAATGAAACGGCTGTACGGATCTGGATGAAATTTGTCGCAGAGATGGATTATAGTCAGGAATAGCACATAGGATACTTTTTATCCCGGGAATATGTTCCCTCGGGTTAATTTTCGACTTACACGCGGGCAAAGCGGGTGGCAGAAGCTAGTATCTTTATAAATTATAGAATATGTGTTATTCTGATGCGTAAGCTATATTACTGTAAAGTTTCATCACATTCCGTTCAGTAGTTTTTGCTTGAAAGTGTAACAAACATCTATCCATCCTCACAAACATTCACGTACAAAGTAGTAGTAGGTTAGATATGAACGTTCTATAAAGTACGCTCTGTCTTAGACCGGCTAACTAAAATGTTGTTCGTTGTATTTAATCCAACTTTAAGAAGAGTTTGTCGTAACCAAGACAAATGTAATTGGACATGTCACGGCCAAAAACGAGAACTGCTCTAATTTTCCAAGTTTTTTGTTGAATCATTTTAGATGGCTATGGATAAGCCTCGTTGTCATGGTGGAGGACATGGCATGACAATTTAAATCTGTATTGTACACCAAAAACAACATTAAATACAGTGTGTTAAAGTCGTCACAATCTAAGAAGTCCGTTGACGTTTCTCATTTTACATGCCGCGATAACTGTCTACGTAAGAAATTGAAAAATCAAATTCGTACTCCTAATTAATTACTATGTTACCATACACTATAACAACGAGTATCATTCGCAAGCATCAAGTTTAATTATAATTAAGTATTTTTATAGCTGTCAAAACGGGTCTTTTATTTTATGACAACTTTAATAGAGTACATGTATAAAGGCGAGCTCAACTCAATGTTGAGACTCTATGAAATACTTTTAAGGGCTAAGAAACCAAAATATTTGACCCTTTAATAAATTTTCCTTCGTTAAACTATAGTTTCGAATAAAAATCTCGTTAATAAATTAACTATAGGACCATAAACTCGATGAGCTTCAAACCGTGTGTTGCCCTAAAAATTTTAAAAGGTAGGTGTGTCTGACATATTGAGCGTGAACACCGGGTTCAATATGGACATATCGTGTTTGAACTGTTTAAAGTCAGTCGACCATTAAGTTACGTACCCGTTAGGGAATACAGGCATGATAGATTTTCGGCCATAGATATAAATAAATAAAACCTCCTATGATGTGGACTCGGATGACTTAGCGTTCTCTGACATTTCCATGTTCAAATTTTAAAGTTCCACGTTTAAATTTGAGCGGTTCTGCCGCCGATATTGCCAGTAGCCGTACCATAAATTCATTGACCGTGAACCTTTGATTTCTAAGCCATGGTCAGTATTTAGCTATTGAACTTTCTTTTTTAGAACAATGTCTTTTCGAAGACGTTTCGGTCGACTGAACGGTTGCCTTTCAATGACTAGGTATAGTTTAAACTCTGCTTCACATAACTAAACCGCTGCAACATTTAACTGTCACATATCAAGACGGGGCCAAATTCATTGTATAATCCGCCGTATTAGCGTAATCGTCAGTTATTGAAGCGATAAGTCGACGCCTCGTACATACGTTATACAATGCCGACGTTCAATTCATTGATATGAATCTTGAGCCAGGGCTGTCAGCTCCTTGTACCGGAAAACCGAACAGACTAGCAAGTGTTGCCGGAGTGTTGTGAAATTGAGTAAAAATAAAATAAACTAAAAAACTTATCAAAACTTTGAAGGATTGTGATTTTGTGTCTTAGTTTTAAAATGAAAAATAATATTTTGTAACTTCTAATGGAGTGAAAAATATGTTTTAACATAAATGTTATTTTACGCTTTGCAAGTCGAATTAATTTTTGAGTTATAAAGTTTTTAATTTATATTACCATGAAAATACGATGAGAATAACTTCCTCAGGTTTTGATCAAATTTAAATAGGACCACATGAGAAGCACCAGCTTTCAAATAATAAACCGGCCAAGTGCGAGCCGGACTCGCGCACGAAGGGTTCCGTACCATTATCGCAAAAAACGGCAAAAAATCATGTATCGGAGCCCCACTTAAATGTTTATTTTATTCTGTTTTTAGAAAACATTCTACTGTATAGCTATCACGGTTCATGAGATACAGCCTGGTGACAGACTGACAGACAGACGGATCGTGAAGTCTTAGTAATAGGATCCTGTTTTTACCCTTTGGGTACGGAACCCTAAAAATAATCATCAAAACCGGTTCATAATTGGCGGAGTAAACGCTTTACAGACATACAAAACATACAGTCGAATTGAGAACCTCCTTCTATTTTAAGTCGGTTGAAAACTTTCATAGAAAATCGAAGTGACTTGAAAACCGTAGAGGCCGGACACCCGTCTACTTTGGCCAGAAAAACGGACACAGTAAGGCATTATGCCTTACTATGTCCGTTAATTCGGACGCCTACCAGCCCTAATCTTGAGCCAACCGAGTTATTCCTGCGGTTTTACCATGAATTACGCACCGTGGGTCAATGACCGCTCGTTTTTAATTTTCCTCTTATAATTGGGTCACTTCGATAACACCATTGAATTACCACTGACCGGAATATCAGGAAACATATTAATTGGATTTAATTTTAGAATGGAATGGAGTTGACAGATTATTTTCCTTAATTAAAGCTGTAATAAAGGACTAGCTGCCGTCCGCGGCTCCGCCCGCGTTGTATTAGTACTTCTCCTAATCTAATATATAAAATTCTCGTGTCACAGTTTTCGTTGCCAAACTCCTCCTAAACGGCTTGACCGATTTTGATGAAATTTTATATGTATGTCGGAAACACGAGGGCTTCCTTCCATATACCCTCGTACTTGTGGGCTTATCGTGGGTTATGCATGCACGAGGCAGGTAACTTATGCCGTTTTAGAGATATTCCATTGTCCAATTCTAGAAGCAAGTTGACGCGCCCCAATTTGAAATCACTTTTACTATTCACTGATACTTTTAGACGCAACTCCACCGGCACCAATCATGCCACTTATCACACGTAATCGCCATACGTCCCGCTCCAGTTCTCTCTACTCAAGTCAACTCCGCGCTGCCGCGCGCCTTCCCTCCAAATTGTCTGTCACCTTACTCTAGGATTCAAATCCTTCACTCGCATTGGACATTGGAGAAAACTCAGTGTTGCCAATCGAATAAAATCTAATTGAAATTTGAATCAGAAGCTAAATGTTGCCAATTAAATAAAACTGAATTAATAACTTTACAAGCGATATTTCATCGTTCCCAACTATTAATCATTTACCTTCCTCCAATACGGCCATCTTGACATTCAAACGGTCCCACGTTTGATGTAGAGCGATGAACAACATCGTTACTCAATTGTGATGAAAAACAAAAACCAAGAGAACAAAAAAAAATTAAGTACCTAATAGGTTAAGTTCGGCCGCTCCTGACCAAATAAAAAAAAAATACGTGGTCGTGACATCTTCCACGTGAAACCTTCAATCAACACCTTATATTACCAGCCTACAACAAAAATCAAGTACTTCTTTACTCATGAAAACATAATTCTCATAGCTTTCACACTGTTCATTTGTTTTCTCCATGTAAATCTAGGTCTCCACACCGTACACCGTACACAACCATCGTCGTACTCTCGAAACAGATACCTCACCGTTTAGACAACCATATTAACACTAACACATTCTAAACGGTTACCGAAGCACCAGAGGTACCAGGTTCCCAACAGACGTCAAGTCGGTCTCGAAGCACTAAGTGTGCCAGAAACCACTCAAACGCCCAACACAACATACCATGCCACATACACCAAACAACGGGTCACCGAGGCCCCAGAGGGACCAGGCTCCCCCAGACACACAACAGGTTACCAAAGCCCCAGAGAGACTAGGCTCCCCCCAGACAACAGGTCACCAAAGCCCCAGAGGGACCAGGCTCCCCCAGACAACCGGTCCTCTCGAAGCAACAAGACTGCCAGATACCCATGCCACATACACTAAACAACAGGTCACCGAAGCCCCAGAGGGACTAGGCTCCCCCCCATACATATCCAGCAATGTTTCTTGGTCCCACAGCAATTGCTGTGCCTCCTGATGGTCAACCCTGTGACCATCCTGCAACCATAGTCATCCTGACCAGGCCTCGTAACCCATCTCGGTTACAGCAGTCATCTTTTGACCACTCACCAGCCTACTTTAGGCTACAGCAGTCATCTCTGACCACTCACCAGCCCATCTAAGGCTACAGCAGTCATTTCTGACCACTCACCAGCCCATCTAAGGCTACAGCAGTCATCTCTGACCACTCACCAGCCCATTTTAGGCTACAGCAGTCATCTCTGACCACTCACCAGCCCATCTAAGGCTACAGTAGTCACCGCAGTGACTACTCTTCACCGCACAGTCAGTCCTTTGACCATGCACACGACCTCACCATTGCTAGATTGATTTGAATCAGTCTTCAACATATTACATTCAGTTACGTCAATGGGTACTTAATCTTTCAGATTTTCTCAAACTCATCATGAACCAAACAAAGCCTTTAATTCAACACATAATTGCCACCATTCAGAATTCCATTTCACTTCCAAACAGCACCTTTAAACCAAAATGAAATTTGTTATTTCAATCTTTACTCTCAGTATCAATCTTTATTCTGAATACAACGGCAACCTCACATTCAGGATTTCATACACAGCCAAAAGCATACTCAAGAACTCTATTCTATGTTCATGATTTCATACCAAACTCTCAGTACGATAGGTATAATAACTTACAACACCAAACATTACCAACTTTGCAAACTAAAAATTAAATCATGCACCGCACATCACCGACTTTACATCTGTGTTAACATTATCTTATCCAACTTGAATGAAATAACACAAAATAACGTTAGGTATGTTCAAAATGACCAGCACAGACTATTCAACAAGTTAGCACAGCCATTACTGACAGTATACTTTAAATTCCAAACTTATTATTCAAGTTAGGTAGGTACTAGACTTCCTACATGACACCACACAATTCACAAATACAAACCTTCATTTTAAAGAGATGCTACAATTATTAAAAATTTTGAACAATGTTCAAGATTACCGAGGCCAAGCATCGTTGAACAACACAGAACAAGGAAACCATTCCTAGTTTCCTCCAAAAAAAAAACAAAAACCCATGTACCAAGTACATCAAATAGAACCCAAGTATCCCATCCGTGGTCTACAATTCATAATAACTTAGCAAATACATTTGCTACACAGAATGCACTTTCAACTTAAACGCCGAATAAACTCTTGACTCCGTCATCTCTCTGACCCACGAAACTGAGAAACCGTTCTATGTGAATTAAAATGTTGCCAATTGAACATCTATCTCATCCTCAGCCACAACTTGGAACAGTTATTGGCTCTCGAGCATCTCATAATACCTGAACACGTCTTCTCGACACCATCTAAATGTCTAGTTGCACTTGTCATTCACCATAGTCAATTTAAATCATTTTTATTTGTAGGTATCATTAGAATGACATGTTATCAGTTGGTTAGTTCTCTACAATGCGATATATAACAACTTCAGACATTAACTTTACCTTTATTCAACCGTTGGTAGCAACAAAACTAAACGCCAACTGTCTAGGCTATAGTAACGTTAATCCTCGTGATGTTTGCAGGTTGTAAGATTGCAAATCGAGTCGAACAACAAACTATTTCACTAAACTTTAACACTGGTTTGAAAATAATCTTGATTACATAGCTCTTAACTGAAAGTTATTGCATGTCTTTGCAACAATGCAAAAGTTAAAAGTCTAATCCTCACAGTGACTCACACATTGTAACGATTTATTAATAATCTAGTCTTTATCTAGTAACTTTTAGGTTAAAAATCATATCAAAGTTATTTGTTTTGTATCATCAAACTTTTTCGAATGTTGACACTTACTTGTCAATGTCTTTATGTCTTAAAGAGATGAGCAAGGGATGACGTTCTGTTATCGATTAATTGACGAATCAATTTTAAGGACAAAAAATAAATAAACGTTTTTTCAATCGATATCCAGTACTGAATCGATCCAGCGAATCAATATTTCACCTTAGAAAATCGAGATAAGATTTTTCTGTTTTGATATGAACCAAAATATCATTTTAAAAATAATTGAATGTATATCACAAACATAAGTGAACTCAACGTAAACAAAATAAATATTGTTCCCTTATACCTGATACTTTAATTTAGTTGTGAAAACAACCCCAGTCGGTCAAAGATGCTAAAGATCGACTATTATTATGATTTTTCTTTTTGCGTTCCGTAACTGGATTCAAACTTGTATTGAAAATACCAACGCGAACAGTTAGAAAGTATGTTGTTTCCAAGGAATAGCATATTCACAAATTCCCTTTGAGATCAAATCAACAACAAACTCAGTGGTAGTAATATTTACGGTAAATCTGAAGTGACACCTATTAATAAAAAATGCATGGCTAAAATTCCTAGTGTTCAAACATATAAAAAAACGGATTGCTAATATTTTTACTTCTCGATTGTCAGTAAACTAACAACCTATTTATTATCTGTGTTTATGCTTGTGACAGCACTAGTGGTCACAAAACTGTGTATTATTGTTCTAACAACATAATAATGTAATGAAATCTCATATTTTTTTTGCGTTTCGTCCCCACGTTCCAATGCTCCGAGTACATTAGAAACATAAAATTGCGAAAATCGTTTTGTTGTTTATTTTGTTGGTGAATAAAAAAGATTAAATACTTGATGAAACAAAATATTTCAAAGCTCGAACAAAGCAAGGATATCAATAGATGGCGTGACATGGACTGACTTCTCATTCTGTCCATGTAAAAATGATTTGTTCATTTTTTGATTGATCATAAAAAAATTCATGCACCTATTCAATAAGTTATTTCAAGCAGCATATTACAGCTAATGGGGTCCCGAATCTTTCGATGATTATTGAAAGAAACATACAGTATCAACACCATAACACATATAGCGCTGTTTGAATATTTTTTTTACTCTTTTTTTTTGTAACTTACATGACACATTTCCATGAAACAAAATAATGCAATAGTTATAGATTGCAATGAATGCAAGAATTAATTGTAAAACTTCGGTAAATCCAAACCCAATACATACTTCAGCTGCCACAAAAATGTACAGCTGAATGCAGATGCAGCAATTGTTGAATGCAGATCAATCAAAGTAACATACCTTAAGCCTGTACTCCCGGATGGGTCAGGCAGCAGTGCCGACCATGCTCACATGCACAAGTCCAGACTCCTAGATGCTACCAGAAAATATTAAATGGATTGATCACCGCAGTGGCATGTATAACACCACTAGATTTCCTCTTTCATAGCGCTGTAGGCTGCGGGTTATGTTGCCTTTTGAAATGGAACCTGAGCTCCGCACTTGTATCACCACACACAGCTGGTCACAACAGGTCTTGTGGTATCCACAGCAGCCATGTTGAAGGGCTCAGACGTCCATGCTATTTGTTGCATATTGAACGAATGCCTGAAAAATTCATGTCTATGAGCAAGTTTTCACACAAGCGTAATGTTTTGTTGAATCAAGTTGTAGCTTAAGGATGTTTGCTCTCTTGCACTGTATTTACACAAGTCGTCTTATTCTCATGCGAGTTCCACTGACAGTATGAAACTGGCTAAGTTTCTTTTAGCATCATAACGAAAATAGAAATTTATTTTAAATTTTAGCCACTTTATACCAAGAAAAACAATAGGTATTGTGGCTAAACTTCACAAGGCATTAGATAGGTACTAATTATTGTCAGAATACTCAAGTTTATACTTCCCTGCACATCTGTACACCACAGTTGCGTTTGCCCAGTAGGTATCTAGTCAGGATTGGGCATCCATGTCATCATTAACATTATCTGCAACCCGACTTCGCATGTTGTCTAGGATAGGCCACACTATTTGGTTGAATTCGGGCAACATGATATTCCTGTCTCTAGTAGCCGGCGAGTTGCAAAACGTCTCCATTAGGTAGGTACTTCGATGCCATTTTGTTGCGCACCAAAGAGAGCGCGCCAGCCATTACTCGTCTCATTTGATCTAGCATCGCCTTGTGCGTGCATTGGTTCATACTTCTGATGTCGGAAACACGAGGGCTTCCTTCCATATACCCTCGTACTTGTGGGCTTATCGTGGGTTATGCATGCACGAGGCAGGTAACTTATGCCGTTTTAGAGATATTCCATTGTCCAATTCTAGAAGCAAGTTGACGCGCCCCAATTTGCAATCACTTTTACTATTCACTGATACTTTTAGACGCAACTCCACCGGCACCAATCATGCCACTTATCACACGTAATCGCCATACGTCCCGCTCCAGTTCTCTCTACTCAAGTCAACTCCGCGCTGCCGCGCGCCTTCCCTCCAAATTGTCTGTCACCTTACTCTAGGATTCAAATCCTTCACTCGCATTGGACATTGGAGAAAACTCAGTGTTGCCAATCGAATAAAATCTAATTGAAATTTGAATCAGAAGCTAAATGTTGCCAATTAAATAAAACTGAATTAATAACTTTACAAGCGATATTTCATCGTTCCCAACTATTAATCATTTACCTTCCTCCGATATGTATATTCAGTAGGTCTGAGAATAGGTCAACATCTATTTTTTTATTTTATGGGTAGGGTAGGTATGTAGGGTAGGGTAGGGTAGGTAGGGTACGTAGGGTAGGGTAGGGTAGATAAATGTTTGGTCTTTTTATGGCAAAACAAAGTTTGCCGGGTCAGCTAGTATCTTTATAAATTAAAGCTTAAGTGTTATTCTGATATATCCATACAAATATTATAAAGACCAAATTAACTCTGTCTGTATGTAACCTTTCACGCTTAAACTGCTGTACCGATTTAGATGAAATTTGGTATGGAGATAGTTTAACACCCTAGGAAGGACATTTTTATCCTGGAAAACATCTCTAAGGGGGAGGAAAGGGGAGTGGAAGTTTGTATGATGAACTAATAATTACTCAAGTAAGGCGGCTCAAACACCTACAATATTATTGCGCGATGAAAAAAGGGTATTCAAAGTACTAATGCGACACATACAAAGTCGCGGGCAACAGCTTGTAAGCTATATTTCTGTAAAGTTTCATAGAAATCCGTTCAGTAATTTTTACACGAAAGAGTAACAAACATCAATCCATCCATCCATCCTGACAAACTTTCACGTTTATAATACGAGTAGTATAATTAGTAGGATTTTAAGAATTTTTTATCCTAATGCCAATTAATCATGCCTCAACGGTTGAATGGGCTTAATGAAACTTGGCACGCGGGTATATAATGTCCCGGATAAAGACAGAATAATGTTATTATCTCGGTAGTAAGGTCCCATGGAATACTTTCGCACGTTCACATGGGCGAACCTGCTGGCAGAAGCTTTTTTTTACCCGAATGCTGAAGGAGGGTAATGTGTTTATCAGTCTATGTGTGTATTGTTTTATTGGGACAATCCCACCGCACTATTCCCAAACCACTGCAACTCCTGAAAGCCAGAATCAACAGTGGCGACCACCAGAAAAGCGCCGAGGCAATGAAGCTCGACGAAGTCCCGGAGAATGAATTTACCTGTCTTGGATCCCGCAACGAAATTAATCAGAAAAGAATAAATAATCAAAGAATCAGAAAGAAAAGAATATTCTTTTCTATGTGTGTATGTGTGTTTGTTCCTATGTGGCGTTCTAGAGACCAAACTCATTCGTCGATTCTTACGTCGATCAATTCATCTTAACCTTGCTTGTCACTGGCTACATTAAAATTGAAATTTAGAAAAATGGCGGCTTTTGGGCGCCATATTGTGGTGGCCATTTTTTTTTCTTCCCCGCCTTTCGTGTGGGGTATCAAAATAAAGGGTTTTAAGAGGTGATTTCAAAAATATATAACACTTATATTTTTAAATGTACATAATTCGAAACAAAAATGTTAACTAAAACAGTTAATTTAAAAAATCTAAAATCTCGACTGCTGAAGCGAATTATAAGGACGTAAACAAAAAGAAAATCATGCTGTGCAGTCGGAGGATACATATTCGCGGGCTGGCTGACCAAAACCAGATGTATTTTTTTAATAAACTTTTTTATTTTTAATAAGTTGAAACAATGATTGATTTTTTTTTCCGTAAAGACACGTAACAAAATATACAATTATCGCGTGGGGTACTGCAATATAATAGCTATGTGTTTAAGATCACTATCATTCTTGCGAACATGCGATTCCATTCTCTCAATCGGCTCGCAGAATTCAACGGTATTATAAAATACTATATTTTTTTAGTTTCGCTTTCGTTCATCGTGATTGTTTTGTTTAGATATATTGCTTCAAACACGCGGAGTTGCGTGTCAGAAGCAGTTAAAAATATTAAAATTGAGATAGCAAAACTGTCGGGTCAAATTAGGTCCACGCATGCGTGGTGATTTCTTTTTTTATCCTCTATAGGCTTGCGCTTGACCACTATCTCACCTGATGGTAAGCGATGAGAGAAGAGAGTAATAATTTCCTCTCTTTAGTGATCTAATTTCCTCCCTTGTATGATTTAAAACTTTAGTGCGTGCGAATACTAAGTGGTGGTGAATTATAAACATACATACACAAGTAAAATTTAAAAGAACCCCCTACACATTTTTATTTCTTGTCAGATTTATTTAGTTCTTCTACTAGATAACACGCTTCAATAGACAAAATATTGATTGAACACGTAAGTATGACACGTTATCTTGCTAAAACACCCCGATTCAAACAGTAAAACGCCTACAACTTTAGAACGGCTGAACCGATTTTCGATAGGTAAGAACACTTTCGATAAAGTTACCATTTAAATAAAAAAAAACGAAATCAAAATCGGTTCATCCGTTTAAGAGCTATGATGCCACAGACAGATACACAAACACACGTCAAATTTATAACACCTTTCTTTTTCCGTCGGGATTACTAAAATCACGCCATTTTTCCGTCGTAGGCAGAAACTACAGAACGCCAGCTGCTACAATCCTTACATACTCCAATGTTCATGAGTATATATGCCGATATGAGAATATAGTATAGTATATATGACGAGACGCCGGTTATGAGAATTAGTGTGTCTTTTGTGGGCAGAGAGCTCCGACTGAATTTTCTTAGTAAAAAGTCATAATTCGACATTTAGTACTGGCCTATTTCCTCCTCCGATATTGGACCAATTTAAAAGATATTCCATAAACTGGAAAATAAATATAATAATATATACTATGCCCCTGTGTTTTTATTTATTCATTTATAGTTGTCAAATTTGTGCACCAGGCATCTGTTGACAGCGCAATTTCGAACTTCTTTTGAGGGTTTCTAGTGCTTCTATTTTTTTTATAACCTATAGGCTCGCGCTTGACCACAATCTCACCTGATGGTAAGCGATGATGTGGTCGACGGTGAAACACGCTTGCCTAGAAATAACCTATTCACTCTTGACTTAAAGACCCCTAGATTGTAGCTATCGGGAAACACAGACTCCGGCAGGGAATCCCACTCCTTAGCTGTACGCATAATAAAAGTGTTCCCAAAACGAAATTTCATCAAAAGGGAAAACATGGGGGGCACAGTATATATCTTTCATTTTTCGTTATCTTTTAAATTGGTCCAATATTGGAGGAGGAAATAGGCGAGAGCCAAACCTCGAATCACGACTTTTTACTTAGGATATTCAGTCAGTTGTCTGCGACCGCATTTCCTCTTAAGTAAAATCATTCAGAGTGCGGATACTCAGAATTTCTGAGCTAAATACAATACATGATATTGGATCCAAAATTAAGTTATTCATCATCGATTCTCATCAATCTGCAAGCTAAACTTAGGTCTAACTTAAATAAACTATTCAGCATCGAGTGTTCCATTTTTCCGCTGCGCCAGTCGTCTGACCGCGTCATTGGCGACGGGGCTTTATTTAGCCGCTTCATTGATTCACTGGCTCCAATGCAGCAGTCTGACCAAGTGGAAGACTCATGCGATCTGTGCTATACAAATGTAACGCGTAGGATGAAAGGAATAGACCGGAGTCTGGGTTGTTTGTGGTTCTTTGATCTGCTATATGTCATGTACTTTTCTGCAATGTGCTTTTTAGTATGTAGCTTGAAGAAATGTCTTCTTGTACTATGCGTTGCAAATATGTAAGCACGCGTCAATGATCTCGAACTGTCAACTGTCGCTTCAAAAGTACAGTTTGCATAGAAAGCTTATTCGCGTAGTAATAATATTTGTACTTTTTATTACGCTAACCAACAAAAAAAACACTTTTTGTGTGCCACATGATAAATTTTAACTGATTATGTTAAAACAAGGTTTGTAGATGACGATAATGACTAACCAGAAAGTGATGCTGAGTTGAGTGGAGTTAAAGTTTTAGCCTAAGACTATATTTTTTTTGTTCATCGTTATTTTTGTAAACATCTTTTTTTAATATAAAGTATTTTTATATTAAACGAATTAATAAATAATTGATTAGTTTAATAATGTATATTACATTTTTAGTGCAGGAAACATACCGCCATACTACATCAGCATACAAATGTTAAAACCTATAAACCGATCAAGTGAAGTAACCAAGACAAGTAGTAGTGTCTTTTTTCTTTTGTTTATGGGGGGAAACCTTCTAAAGGCGCCTGGACTTTTGGGGGCAAATACCAGGGAGTGTGGGATTTTTACCTCAAGAAAACCACCCCGGTGATCACCATCAAGCACGGAAGAGTATCGTGACCTCTTAAAATACCACTCCGGACCATAATTTGTGCAACGCCTGTTAGGGCAGGGCACATACCTGGAGAGACTGAAAAGCGTCTCCCCTGAACGTCCCATACACACTAAACGTTTTGGAAATACTTCATTATGCGTACAGCTAAGGAGTGAAATTCCCTGCCGGAGTCTGTGTTTCCCGATAGCTACAACCTCGGGGTCTTTAAGTCAAAAGTGTATAGGTTACATCAGGGCAAGCCTGCTACACCGTCGACCACTTCATCGCTTACCTTCAGGTGAGATAGTGGTCAAGAGCGAGCCTACTTGTATTAAAAATAAAAGAGTCCCCAATCAGAACGCCCGTGACCCCGGAGTCCCTTGTGCCTATGATGCAGACGGGGTTTCGGCGTTGTAGGCGCTAAGGCGGTTGCCTCCATGACGCCTTTTTCCCCGAGCGGGAGCGGACGTAGGGTGTTACCAGTAGAATAAATACCATGAATTAAATCATGTTTTTGTCCACAGACTACTTCTATCGCTGCCAGTGTGCACGCAGAGGTTGTTGGTGCTGCTCTTCGGCACGTTTCGGGTGATGGCTTCCAATGCTGATAAAGCAGGTGAAATATTGGGATATTACCCTTACTATGGCCAAAATCTGTCGACATTACACTTTTTTCTCCAGTCAAAGGAGCTGCTGTTTTGTTAACCTGTTAACTAGGACTTTTTAATATATAATTTGTGGATGTACTCGTAGAATTAGGTAGTGAATAATGTAATGGGATAACCATAGACTATTATTTATCTTTTCTCTTTGCTCATTTGCTTCGTCTTTTCGTATCAATTTTCGGACCAGAATGAAATGATATCGTGTAAAACAACAAAATCCCAATGTTTTTAAACACGATACAAAATTCAAGTTCTTTCTCTTGGATTTAACTTTCGCAAGCCATTTTTGTTCCAGACTCTCAGTATTAATCCCTGCGGCCGTCACTCAAAATTGCTGTCGACACAGTCAGCTTACTTCACAGACTTTGTTAGGAATTTCACACAATATTTACAATGAGGCCACTCGCGAAATAATCTAATTAAGATTAACGCAATGACTAACTGAAAATAAAGTCAAACTGAAATTCGGTTTCAAAATATTTGACTTGAGTAACTTGAAAACAATTTCGTGATAGTAATGCAGAATTTTTCACATGATGCTTCAGATTCAGTAATGTTCTGATTACGTACGGTTGATAATGATGTTATGTACATGTCAATACATAGCCGGCATTTGGCAGTGGCCTGACGAAAGTAATTATGGGTAATTAAGTATGCCAATTACACGCGAGCCTGCGTGGGCCCGCGTGTGTGATGCAACGGTTTTACATTCATTGTGCGATTATTTAATGTTTCTCCAGAACGTCTCGCCGGATTATTTGTTGGCCTAGTTCGTGATGACGTCTACGGTTTAGTAGCTTTGGTCGTAACCTTTTTGATCTATTATATTTATATTAATTATTTGGGTCGCGCTGTGCTGTCCTACTTTCTGCGAAAAGTCGCGATTTCACAGGAAATGTCACCGCGAACTGCGACATCCGACGGAAAATATTCCGCTTTTAACGGCCTTTCGAGTGTGCCCAGGCAATGAGGCAGTTATGGTAGTCTGAATTAATAAATATGATACGATTCTATTTTCGATCTTTGCATGACAATGTGTGTTATGCATATTAAATGGCTGATGCCAATGATTTGCTCCCATGTCTTCCCATCATTCTTCTATCTTATAAACACACATGGTAACTGATCGTATGAATGCTACGCACAAGAGACAATCGCCGTGCGACACGTCTCCTTTTAATACGTATACAGTTTTCCGTCACAATGTCAGCGTTGCCGACAAAAGCGTCGTGTGCGATTGTCAAGTGCATATACGGTTCACATTGCGACTCTTTATCGAGCCTTATTTAAAGCGACGTGCGTCTGTTTGTACGTCATTGTCGTCGCAATATGTAAAATATTATGTTAATAACTGCGGTGTTGTAGATATGGACACCAGACTGGTTGCATGCTCCAATTGTGAGAGGAACTTCTCATTTAAGACTTCTCGCTTGAGTTAAGCTTAAAAGGCAGCTGTTGAATGACCTTTTGGCTTTTAAATTTGTTGTTTGTAGTCTGTAATCGAATTCAGCTCCTTTCAGATGTGTAATTAACCGGTTTTACCGTGTTGTATTTCTTTTAACTTCACACTCAAATTTAGTGTTGGACGAATCGAATCAATTCATGCTATCCAGTTATGACTTATGCATGACGATTATGATGTTCGGTTTTTGTTATGTTTTTTTAATACCAAGACAATTCTCTGTGCATACACCATTGCGTGCAATAGTCCGATACCACTTAGGCATTCTCTTACGACTTCTGTTTTTAATTTAAAACATGGTTAATTCGGTGTCTGTAGTTTTAATTACAGTAATTTGCCGCTTAAATAGTTCTTTTTTTGTATCCGTTAATTAGATAAAACAGTCAAGTTGAACGACTTCACTGTTTTAACGAAGAGGGTAAAAAAAGATAATTCGTTTTCCGAGAGTTTCATGTGCTGTGCAAAAAGTTTTGCTGGTACTTGAACTGTTTCAAAAGATTTGCTGCCGAGCGTGATTATCAGTGTTTTTGGTGGATCAACAACGTTTTATAAGTTACCAAATTACGTGTGTTCAAACAAATGTTGCATTGTTTCTAGGTACAGGTATGACATCTGAAGCCCTGGGCGTGTCGGTGGCCCCATCATTTTTTCACTCTTGCGTGTCGGACGGCAAAACTGCCACAATGGAGGACGTGCAGAGATTCAAGGTTGGTTCAGTCATTATCTGTCATATGTCACACAATACAGCTAAAGGTTTCATATGATTTAATGGGCCATGGGACGTAGAATGTACGTGCCAATGTTAAATATGTAATGATGTTATTGATTGCCGATAGTTTGTACGACGTTGCCATGGCGTCCCATGAACTACACTCTTTCCGTGACATCCTTACGTCTACTGAGTCATAGGTGACTTACTACTTTTATGATTACACTGTATGATGAAATGATAAGTCCTTAGGCATTTAAAATCTCGCCAAACATGACTAAGTCCAGATAATCAGACTTCCTAGACATTAACGGCGAAAACATTTCATAGAACCACTACAGCTGGTTCTAATTCACATTTAGTTAATAATGGGCTGATGATACCATATGGTACTGATACTTGGTTAGTTAGATCTAACGTGTACTAAACTTCGGTTAACCAGTGTTGCCAGTGGCAGATAGTCAAATGTTACATCTAAAAAAGTTACATTTTCATGAGGAAAGTTATAGTTCTCGTAAAACTTCTTGGCCGCCCTGAAGTTGGCTACATTGGCTGCGCAGTAGTAAATCTCATACAAAAACAGGACCGTTTCGTGCCTTGCGCATTGGAAAGCCAACTTCAGGGCGGCCTAAAAGTTTGGCGAGCACTATACATTACTCTATTTTATGTGGAAAATGACACTAATACGTTCACTCTCTCGCCGTTGTAAGCGGGATGGAAGATTTGAAAATATACGTAAGTGAGCGAGTGCTTATGCAATACGTCAATTTGTGTGTCACAAAATCAGGTGCGACAACACGACGAACGAAAACTTCCATAGATGCGTTCCGTTTCACGATTATTTTTCGTTTGCTGGAAAATATTTCGATAATAATTATATTAAGTCCTAAAAGTTACATCTTTACATCTTGAGTCTTGTTACATGGAGGTTACATGAGAAGGTCAAAAGTTACGTAAAATGTAACAAAACTTACATTATGGCAACGCTGGTTAACAGTATGTTTAAGGGGAGTGAATGCGCTTTGTAAAGTGATACATGTATGATTGTATGTGTCGCACGACCGACGTGATAGCTGCACCATTATCGACGATTAAACATATCGCGTTTCGGTGTAATCACCTGATGTGGACATGTGTTTTATGTATACGTACGTATGTTTTGGTACCGGTCGCCGGTCGCTGGTGCCGGTCGCTCATCGTGATCATACCACTTTATTTTATTGAGTACTTAGTTACAATAAAAGTACTTACATAGGCGGTGTTTTATCTTTTATGTCGCATGTCAAACGATGTGCTCCTATCGTAAATTTAACTTGACGGAATTTTGATCGTAACTACTTTTTCAGACGAATGTCTGGTTTCTGAATTATGAGTCTTTAGCCTGAAAATCCGTCAAACTGTGGCGTTATAGTGGGGTTTGATACGTTTTTAACCGACTTCCCAAAAATGAGGAGGTTCTCAATTCGTATGTTTTATCATATACATATAAACGGATTTGCAAAATTATTTTTCTGTTCGAAATAGTTTTTTCCGAAATGATCCCATTTAAATTTAGTAAAGATCTGATGAAGAACTTCGGCGATATACAACAGAGCTCTTCAATAAATGACAGAAAATCTCTCGGGATTGCTGCAATCGCATGTCTGTTCATTGTTTACACCATTCCATAATATACCATCACGCCAGGATGCTCTAAACGGGTACGCAGATGTGTACTGTTTACCCTGGTACAATCTCATTCCACTGGTTATGTTCTAGTTACATGTTATTCTTGTAATCTATTCTGGCATCACTGTGGGCATTATAGGTACCTTACTATAGAACTTGTCCATTATGCACCACTAAAAAGTGTTTTTTTTTTTTTTTTCAAACAAATACAACCGACTTCCAAAAAAAAAACTACAGCGTGAAAAATTACTTCAATTTCGAAAGGCGATGTCAAAAAACGAAGAAACGAAAACAAGAATACTGACTGCCGAAATTGACTTTTTCACTTTGTAGTGTTTTTTGTGGAAGTCGGTTGTACTTTTTTGAAAAAAAAATGGTTTATTTAATTGATATTTTCAATTCGGAAACTAGCCATAAACTTTTTTGTGGATAGTCCGTCTAACTACGGACTCTGTTTCTTTAAAATATTACACATTTTCTTAAGATGATTTATTGAGTACTTAGTTACAATAAAAGTACTTACATAGGCGGTGTTTTATCTTTTATGTCGCATGTCAAACGATGTGCTCCTATCGTAAATTTAACTTGACGGAATTTTGATCGGAACTACTTTTTCAGACGAATGTTTGGTTTCTGAATTATGAGTCTTTAGCCTGAAAATCCGTCAAACTGTGGCGTTATAGTGGGGTTTGATACGTTTTTAACCGACTTCCCAAAAATGAGGAGGTTCTCAATTCGTATGTTTTTATCATATATAAACGGATTTGCAAAATTATTTTTCTGTTCGAAATAGTTTTTCCGAAATTATCCCATTTAAATTTAGTAAAGATCTAATGAAGAACTTCGGAGATATACAACAGAACTCTTCAATAAATGACGGAAAAGCTCTCGAGATTGCTGCAATCGCATGTCTGTTCCTTGTTTACACCATTTCTTAACATAACATCATGCCAGTATGCTCTAAACGGGTACGCAGATGTGTACTGCAGTTCACCCTGGTACACTCTCATTCCACTGGTTATGTTCAAGTTACATGTTATTCTTGTAATCTATTTTGACATCACTGTGGGCATTATAGGTACTATAGAACTTGTCCATTATGCACCACTAAAAAGTGAAAAACAATTTTTTTTTTTCAAAAAAATACAACCGACTTCCAAAAAATAACACTACAAAGTGAAAAATAACTTCAATTTCGAAAGGCGGTGTCAAAAAACGAAGAAACGAAAACAAGAACACTGACTGCCGAAATTGAAGTAATTTTTCACTTTGTTGTGTTTTTTTTGAAGTCGGTAGTATTTTTTTTTGATAAAAAAAAAGGATTTTTAATCGAATTTTTTTTTTGAAAAAAAAATGTATTTTTAATCGAAATTTTCAATTCGGAACAGGCCATAAACTTTTCTTACTACGTCTAACTACGGACTCTGTTTCTTTAAAATATTACACATTTGCTTAAATTACATTATACCTAACTGTTCTGCGCAGTTAGGTCGTAGAACCCTCTTCGTCTTTTGTGTTCAAGTAAAACAAACTGCTGAATGACATGACGTGTGTATAGAAGTGACTCACATAGAATATAATTAAAAATAAATCAATCCAAGTCACCGGTAACAGAAAAGGCGAACTCCAAGAAAGCCAACAATATAATCTTGCTATCATAAATTCATAGTCAATAAACAGTTTTTTATCAGCAATGTCGAGTGGGATTCTAATAGTGTTTTCTTATCTGATACAAGAGTTGAATTTAAATTATCTTTTGCTTGCTTGTAAGCGCATTGTAATGCGTTTGATAGTGAAAGATTTTTCACAACCTTTCCTCAAGAAAATAACCGATGCAGTACTACTCGTAGTAGCAGCAACTCGTACGTAGTATTAGTAAGTTTGGCATTGCAGACGAGGTAGGATTGACGTACTAGTGCGGATATGGAATAAACCTAAAAAGAGACAAAAAAAATAAACCGACTTCAAAAGCAAAACACTAAATAGTGCAAAATAATTTTCGTTTCGGAAGACGTTGTCTTTGGTGTTTTGCTTTTGAAGTCGGTTTTTTGTTTTGAAAAGTTTGTATGACTCTTTTTACCCGACTGCCGAAGGAGGGTAATGTGTTTATCAGTCTATGTATGTATGTTCCTTCGTGGCGTTCCAGAGACCAAACGCGTTGACCGATTTTATGGTTTTTACGTCAATCGATTCGTCTTAAGCTTGCGAGTGTCACTGGCTACATTAAAATTTGAAAATAGAAAAAAGGCGTATTTTTGGCGCCATATTGTGGGGTCTCAAATGATTTTTTTCTTCCCAACCCATCGTGTGGGATATTATAATAAAGGGTTTTAAGAGGTGATTTCAAAAATATATAATACTTATATGTTAAATGTACCTAATTCAAAAAAATGTTTAATAAAAAGTTATCCGACTGCTTAAAAAGCGAACTAAAAAGATGTAAACAAGAGAATCATGCTGTCGCAGGATACAACTGGTTTTGTTCAGCCAGCTCGCGAATATATATCCTCTGATTGCACAGCATGATTTTCTTCTTGTTTACATCTTCTAAGTTCGCTTTTTAAGTAGTCGGGTTTTTTGATTTTTTTATTTAACTTTTTCGGTTTATTCTATATCCGAACTAGTGCGTCAATTCCACCTCATCTGCAATGCCAAACTTACTAATACTACGAGTTGCTATGCTACTACCAGTACTGCATGGGTTATTTCCTTGAGTAAAGGTTGTGCAAAATCTTTCACTATCAAACGCATTACAATGCGCTTATCACTAAAAAGTGTGCTAGTTCTATAGTAAGGTACCTAAAGGATTGATAAAATACCCATAATAACACAATTTACACAATTGTGTTATCATCGCTAAGGATTTAGGTGTATGTTCCATATCTCGAAAACGACTGAACCGATTTCTGAGGCATTCCACTCGATTGTTTAAATTTGCATTGTAACACATTTTGGTGCAAAGAAACTATAAAAACGTGAAAAAAAATACTATAAAACAAACCTTCACTGTATTTAAAGAAAAATATCCACGAACTGAGTAAACCCTTTTACTTGCAACTTGCTGCTAACACCATCTATCTATCGCCGTGGAACGGAACCGAACGCGATTGATAGACAAAAATGTATCGGCTTAATCAGACGAAAAACGCTAGTTACGTCGGCACGGTTTATTGGTATGGGATGAGGCATCTGTATGCTAGTATTATATTATCTGTGATATAGGCCACTGCAGTTTACGTCAAGATAGTAGCGGGGCTGAATAAAAGGGTGGGTCAAAACTACCGACATTTAAGTATCACCCCCCTCATAGCGGAGACATTTTATTGCACCTTTTATCTGTTCCTACCTACGATTGCACTTTTCTTGAGTGCCTTATCTTAGTAACTATTGAATTGAACTGCAAGTGACTACTTCCATTCAAGTTTTTAATGTTTCTGATAGCTACTGGCCTCGTATGACTCTTAAAAGACAATTTTCCACACTACTTCTTATTCATCATCATCATATCAGCCGAAAGACGTCCACTGCTTGACATAGGCCTCCCCAAGCGACGCCACATTGACCGGTCCCATGCGTCTCGCAACTAGCGGATCCCCGCAACCTTCACCAGGACATCGGTCCATCTGGTGGGAGGCCTGCCAACGCAACGTCTTCCGGTTCATAGGCCATCCGTTCTGCGAGCAATGTGCCCTGCCACTGCCATTTAAGTTTGGCAATTCTTCGGGCAATGTCGGTAACCCTGGTTCTCTTGCGGATCTCTACATTTCTGATTCGATCACGCAAGGAAAGTCAGAGCATAGCCCTCTCCATTGCCCTTTGAGTGACTGTAAGCTTTCTGATAAGGCCCATTGTAAGCGACCACGTCTTGCAATGTATGTAAGTGAGTTCGGGTCAAATCTTGCAACTGAATTTTAAAGCATTTATCCTCCACCGATAAAGATGAAATTTTGCATACACGTTTAGTTTGGATGACAATGCATGGTTAGCAAAGTGACGTCATTCTAAATCCAATATGGTGGACGGCTCAAGATGACGGACTAGTTATTTTTTTCTGCACTGCCATCATATGGGTATCAAATGCAAGGGTCTCATCAAATGAGAAGAATACGAAAAAAGCTTGATATAAAAAAAGATGCATGTCCTCGAAAAGAGCGGTTTTCCAAGCAGCCAAACTGTGCGGAAAGTGTCACTTTTTTTCACTAGTGCTTTTTACTTTCCTGTACTTTTTTAATTTTTAACTCCAACGTCAGCCCGACGCATAGAGTTTTTATTATTTGAGAAAAGTTTTAAAAATTAGTTATGTACAGATTATCATTCATATAAAAGGTAAAATAAAACTAATACTTTATTTTAGGCGTTTTTAATTATTCTTGATTTAGATTTTGATCAAAAATTAATTTTAAATATTAATTAAATATGTTTGGCAGAACGTATATTTTGCTCGTGCCTTATTGCGTTACGATGTGACAGCTATTCACACATGCGCAGTACATATGCCCGAGGAACTATTAGTTAATCTGTGGATATGCTGAACGCGCTTGAATAAGCCCGCCATTTTAGTAATTTCATTTTATTATTTTTATTATTTCCTCGCACAATGCATAGTAAAATATTGTATGATACACGTACGTAAGATGATTTCCGACTCGTGTCGATTTATCCACTCATCGGAAATCACCTACCTTCCGCACTTGTAGCATAAATAACTATTTAATGAATAATTTTATTTTCCCTAAGTCTGGCTCTGGTATTACAGCAGAAAAGCAGATGTTCATAGGCGGCCTACATTTTTGCCACTTTATAGTCTGATTACAGGCTGATTACTGGAAAATTAATAGTTTTACAGTTCCTGGTCGTGGGTTCGAGCCCAGGCAGGCGCTTTACTTTGTGTAAATTATTTCTTCACCACTGCTCTCAATACGGTGAAGGAAAACATCGTGAGGAAACCGGCATGTCCTAGAACCAAAAATTTGAAGACATGTGACATTCACCAACTCGCACTGGGCCTGCGTGGTGGATTACGGCCCATTCCCTCTCACAGAGAGGAGGCCTGTGTCCCAGCAGTGGGAACATTAATAGGCTGATGATGATATGATAGGTCTGTTATTAAATTTACATCACTTCTGGCTCTACTGAAAGCATGAAAGTAAAAAGAGTAAGTGAACATTTCTGCCTTACTTAACTTTATCAAAGCCTGGCTTTGTAGCATTCCACGTTTTTTATGACACATTGCAAAGTTTCATGACTGCCGATTGCGGAGTGACGTCACAGTTAATTAATTTACCTTTTTCGTATCTAAGATTTTCTTATTGTCTTTGATATGCATTGAGGTTTTAATTATTTTGATACAAATGATTATTTTTTGGTAGCGTTCGGTAACGTTTAATAAAGATAGAAATGAATGAAAATTTAAATTAATTTTGAATTTTAACTTATTGATTAAGTGAATAAATATAAGTCTTTTAGTATTCAGGGTTAAGAATTGTGAATTTATTGCTGAATTTTATAATCAGAGTGATCGAGTAACCAAGTCTCACTCTCGATTACTGAATTGTTATTTATAATTTTACAGTGTCATGCCATGCTTTGATGCCAATGTTTGACAGGTATTTAAGCTAAAATACTCGACATCAAATGCCAAAAATATATTGCCCAATGTTAAGGCAGTACGGCCGTGTGCCGCCCGCTCGGAGCCAAAATATCAATATTGAATCTCCTTTTGAACAGATTTGTTTGCAAAATATTCTTTGAATTACATATGATATTTCAGTTATGAAGAAATTCTAGCCATCAATTATTCTGTTTAAAAATATTTTAAATATCCAAGTCGTTTTAGCGGAGTATCCAAAAGTAGCGAAAAAATATCGTGTTGTTAATTATTTTTTTAAAGCAAAAAGCCATGTTTTAAAAATAATGTTTTTGAATCAATAATAAATATATATTTGTTTTCAAATCATTTAACCCAGCCGTTACTAAGTACCTAGTATCCTTAAGAAAGGAACCGTTTTACGCCTCTAAAGCGGTGAAAAGCCAGAGTTCGAAAATTCTTCCATACAAACGTAGTCTAGCGATTACTCCACTGTTTGACGATGTACGTTCAAAATAAAAAAATATATCAATTTGTATCATCATTATCTAGCCCTGTATGGACACAAAAAAAGTAAAAAGAAAATGAGCGTCGAAAGTTCCGTATTTCAACACTATATTTAACGCTTCTTTGGGCGGAAATAAATACCATAAGAAGAAGGAAAATTGCAAAACGGTCTCCATACAGGGATAGATTAGTAATTCAACAATGCAAATAATTTTATTTTGAAAATATACATTTGGTCGTTTTTTCATGATATCTAGACTCCCGAAAGTCCGTTTATAAAAATCGCGCGCTCGTTTCTGTCCTAAATCATCATCCATTTCGATACAAATTTGTAAAAGTGCTAATTCGTACGCGAACTAGCTGCTTACTGCTTATCACAGCATCTATATCTTTCGCACGTGTTGTCGGAACATACATTTTAACCTCGCGCACAAAATAGTTCGCGCCGTCGACTAGGGGAACCTTCAGAAGAATATCAATATTGATTGTCCACATCAGTTGATCACACGAAACGTAAAAAAAATAATTAGAAATCTAAGAGCGTTATTGTAAATAGCTTATAACTGTGTTCACTAAAATTGTATTTAAACATGCGTCCAAAGGCTGAAGTAAGCGTGAGTATGAAATTATAAATTATACAACCAATTGGTATTTACTTTCCACTGCGTTACTTATGTACTAGTAGTTACGTTACCGGCTTATTATTTATGATTTACGCATTAACTATACGCGTTACATGCTTGTTACTTGATTTTGTACGCCTTTGTGTAGTTTTTATTGGTGCTTTTGTTACGCCTATAAGATTATTAAGTATAGTATTTGGCTGTAAAGAAGGCAAATAGAGTTTTAGAAAAAAATTGTCACAAGTATTCGAAACTCGAATGTTTGTTATTTTTTTCTAAAGCTCAATTTCTATGTGGTATTATGTCCGGCCAGATATTTGAACATAATTTTTTTATACATCGAAGTCAATATTTTACTGCAAATAAGTCTCAGCAAAATATTTGAATCAGTAGTGAAATATTCACTTAATGCGGGTGTCTGTTTTAGACCATCACAATACAGGATAAAATTTAATTAGCTGGCGAAGCCCTGTTAGGTAATGATATTTAATGACGATTAAAGGAAAAATCTATATAAAAATATTAATTTACTATATTTACTACAAGCGGTTGAGCTCGAAATGAGCTGTAGTTACTTAAAATAATGGCTTTTCCAATCTGTGTTTTCTTTTTCATAATAAATATTTATTTATTTTATAGATATCCGTCACCACGTCTGAGAAGTTTCGCCAGCTTATTTAATTTGACTCTATACTATACAGGCTGGTTTTTTTAAGTGGGCGTGGATGGCCAATTCCGAAACTATGGTAAATAGCGGAAAAACTTAAGAGTCACGATGCCGATTTTGATGAAAACTAAAATTGCATCATTGTATTTTTGAAAAGCGAATATTCCTAGCCAGGAAACAAATCCTTTGATTTTGAAAAATAATACATGCTGTATTATTACACCTTTCGATAATGTCGCTAATAAGGATTAAATTCTGAGAGGTAAGGAAAAGGCTCATTTAAAATCTAATGATGCAGTTTTAGTTTTCATCAAAATATGCTCCTTTAAGTGTTTGCCACTGTTCCTTGTAGTTTCGGATTTGGCCATCCACGCCCACCTAAAAAACTCAGCCTGTATAACGCCATCTTCATGTAATCCATTTTCGTAGAAAACTTTCAAAGAATAGACATTTCTTCAAAGAATGCTTGTTTTGTAATCCTTATCAGTATACTCAGTAGCATCACCTATTTATTTTTTCGACCCTACTGATAAGCTTGATTCATGGATTCTTGGGGTTACTCACTTCCTGTAAGTAGTTGACTAAACTTATCTAGTGAAATTTTGTAATACATTCTGAAATGAATATTCTTTATTATAAAATTAAATAATAATATACGATGAGTCATACATGATAATCTATCACTTCTTAATCAGTATTTTATTGTTGACAAAATATATATTATTACTTAATAATTAATGATGACTCTTATACGAAGTCATTTATATGCTTGTAATTGTTATTATCGAAGGTAACAAAACATACCGGTAACCAGCCTTGGTTTTCTGTAAAACTGCATCATTAGTTCGTTGATATAATATATAGTTGTCGGCACGTAACTTGGCAAGAATCGTTAGTTAGTTATTTTTTAGGGTTCTTGTGTACCAAGCGGGACGCCGGGAATGTTTAGCACCGATCCGTGCGCGCGATTGGTTGGTCAGTTGACACAAGGATCGACTGACCAATCGCGTCGCTCCCACGTTCCGTTCGCTCTATATGGTGGTTGGTCAGTTCGCGCATTAGCGCGAGCTTACCCCCACTATGCCAAAACCTTGCCAAGTTACATGTCGGGGACTACATCTTAAATTCATAAGATTTTTTAAATCAAGTGATTCCAAGATGAAAATGAAACATTCTCGAGATTAATCACGTAACTAACACCGTCCTTTAGAATTTGATCCACAAATGAGCACAATGCATGTTTCTCAGTTCTCACAATTCCATCTGTATTGTAATGAACAGAAAGCAAAAGTCAAATGGAATTCTCATGCTGTATTCAGATATGATCTCTTAGTAAAAGTTGGTTGTTGTGAATTACACGACACCTGTATACACTCTCTAATGCTGGTTGCAGACCAAGAGCTAAGCTAAATTAGTTTAAGCTTAGCTCGCATAGCTGAGGCACAGTATAAATATGGACGAACAGTACGGAAACTACCTACAAACGCTCGAAATGGCACACTCACACAAACATCCGCATCGACGAGACCCCTAAGCAGCTCACACTACTGACAGCACCGCGGACGCTGCTTAGGAGTCTCGTTGGTGCGCATGTTTGTGTGAGTGTGCCGTTTCGAGGGTTTGTATGAAGTTTCCATACTGTTTGTATATTTATACTGTGGCTGAGGTAGTATTCATACTTGTGTGCAGATTACAAACTATGTAACACGTATGAAAAATATCTCAGCGTTGCGAACTAAATTAACTTAGACGCCTTTCTGCATGCGTCAGTGCATTTTCGTTTCAGTACCGAATCTGTACGGATGCACGGATGTGCTGTACGTCATGTATGCGCTCGGTAAAGAATCAGGGGATCTACTCTGTCGACGAAGTTACGGACCCGTCCGAAAGTACTCCGGAACTTCGGAGTGAACCCTACTCCGTAATGATTAATTTTTTCGGACGGGTAAAAACACATCGGGAGTAGGTACAACTGTCAAATTGTGTTGTCATTCATTAGTAATTCGGGTCCCGAACGAATCATGCGTCCGTATATGATACGGAGTAGAAAACGCCCATAACGGAGGCTGAAACTACGGACTTCGTGCTTAGGAGTAGATCCCTAGTACAGCACCGAAACAGCTTAGGGCCTTTACTGAGTCGTTTCGATACAGATTCTTGCCAGAGCTCTTGGTCTGTAACGGGGGTAAAAATACATCAGTACTAGTCTACACTATTATCCGTTGTTTACTAAATCCTTAACTTATCACCAGGTGGCGACCCGCATCATGCGTCAGCTGATCGAGCAGTTCAGTGCGGGCGACCTGTTCGGACGCGACAACTATGAGTACTACGCGCGGGTCACGGGGCGTATCCTGCGAGTCAAGGACGAGTGGATATGCTCGTTCAGGGACCCGCCCCCGCCAAGGCATCATCGCGACCAGGAGGCTTATGCCAGTAAGTTTCGTGTAATAAAACACCAGGCGATATATTTGATGGTGAAAGAGGCAGCGGACACCAGTCATCGCCATGTATAGATATCTGTGCCACACCAGAGGCATCACAAGTAGTTGAGGACCTGCATTATGCGTCAGCTGATAGAGCAGTTCAGTGCGGGCGACTGTTTGGGTGCGACAACTATGAGTACCACGCGTGGGTCACGGGGCGTATCTTGCGGTTCAAGGACGAGTGAATATGCTCGTTCAGGGACCCGTCCCTGCCAAGGCATCATCTCGACCAGGAGGCTTACGCCAGTATGTGTGCATTGTATAAGGTATTGAGTTATAAAATAACAGGCGGCACATCTTTCGGTACCTACCTGGATATGTAGCGACAACTTTCAACACCAGCAGGCCTAGGCAAGTTACAAACCTTTCGTATCGACTCTCTTTCTACAATCGTTAACGTCTTATATTCGTTTGGTCTGACCAGCTGATTCGACATTCAGATGTGTCATTCCCATACATTGATTCGTTTTCTACTAGCGCTATCGCTTGTAGATTGCCAACTTGGCTGGTTTGAACAGGTACTGAGATATCGCAGCTGCGTTGCAACGACTAGGATGCTTCATTCATTCATTCATTGATCTGCAGCCTTGTCGCGTATGAATTTGGCAAGGCAAGGGCAAAGAGTGTGAAAAATTTACCAATCACATGCGAATGAAGACACGATGTGGATTTGGTCGATTTTTTATATTCTATGCCCTTTGCATTGCCGAATTCATTACGCAATAAGGCTGCAGGAGGCCTAGCTTAAGCTAGTTCGTTGATAACTGGATACGGAAGGGGCGCGATTCAAAGACCACGCTTTGACATTAAGAAAAGTGAGTGTTTCACATGACTATGGACCTTATCACAAGGCAAATAGATTTTGAATTACGTCTCGCTTAGTATTAGTCAAAACAAGCATAGGTAATTGTGCTAATTGTAACGTACTTTGTCGCTAGGTCTGGTTCTTCCCTTATCTTATTCAACTTCACAAATTACGTGTGTTTTCTAGTACATCATCGCAAGGCCGCACTTAATCGTTCTTACTACTTCAATAAACGTTAAACTGCAGATAACGGTTGCAATGTATTTTTGTACGTTGACGTCATAAGAGGCTTATAGTACTACCTTACGGCGATACTCAACCTGTAAGATAATGTTTATAATTGCATAAGTATAATAACGCTCGTCAGAACCTGCAGTTGTTATTACAATAATATAACCATTTCAATCATCATCATGATCATATCAGCCGAAAGACGTCCTGCTGGACTGCTGGACATAGGCTTCCCCCAAGTCCCGCGTCCATCCGATCCCCGCAACCTTCACCAGGTCATCGGTCCACCTGGTGAGATGCCTTCCAACGCGTCGTCTTTCCGTTCGCGGTCGCCACTCGAGAACTTTCAACTTTTCAATCACCTTTAATTAATACTCAGTCACGGTAGCCTAACGGAGATTGGTCAGTTACAAGGAAAAAAAAAAACAAAAATGTATAATTCAAGTAATGTTTAGTATTTATTTCTGTACAAATGATTTGTAATCATTCGAAAAAAATGAATTCAAACCGTATGTAGTAGTACTTTAGTTTATGTGCAGTCACAGGTGCACAGGTTGCACTTTTCTTTTCGTGTGAGGATTTGGCCACCTCAGCAGTATAAAAAGGCAAAGGATATGACTCCATGAAACAGGATGACAAGTTCCCTTTAAATAATTAAGTATTGCTTTTGTTTTGTGTGAAGCAAAAGAAGTATGTAAGGATCGTAGCAGGTGGCGTTCTGTAGTTTCTGCCTACCCCCATGGGAAAAAGGCGTGAGTTTATGTATGTAGTTTATGTATGTATTGCCTAAAATACGACACCCAGGTCCACTCTCTGTTCCTTAAACATAGTCTCATAGTCTGATGGATCGACAAACCGACACGACTGGGGAGCAATCAGGCCCTCGCCTCTTGTGCTTGAGGCGTGGTTTCAAATCCGGGCAAGTACCAATGTGTCTTTTTAGGGTTCCGTACCCAAAGGGTAAAAACGGGACCCTATTACTGAGACTCCGCGGTCCGTCTGTCTGTCTGTCTGTCTGTCACCAGGATGTATCTCATGAACCGTGATAGCTAGACAGTTGAAATTTTCACAGATGATGTATTTCTGTTGCCGCTATAACAACAAATACTAAAAAGAGAATAAAAAAAATAATTAAGTGGGGCTCCCATACAACAAACGTGATTTTTGTGCCGATTTTTGCGATAGTGGTACGGAACCCTTCGTGCGCGAATCCGACTCGCACTTGGCCGGTTTTTTAAATTCATATGTACTTTCTAAGTTTATCTTGGACATCACAGTCGTGTTGGCCCAGTGGCTAAGACCTCGCCTCTTGTGCTTGAGGTCGTGGGCTCAAATCCGGGCAAGTACCAATGTGTCTTTTTCTAATTCATATGTACTTAAACCGTGAGGAAACCTGGACTTATATAGTTAATGTAAGTCTGAAATAGTCAAGTCGGAGGCCTGTGGTGTTCCCAGAAGCGACATAATTAACACTGACACCAGAGGTGGCCACATACTCGCACGAAAAAAACAGAAAGATCAGGTTTATGATTATAATAGTCTGAAAAAAAAAACGAAACTGCACAGATTCACGAATCAAAATTAAATTGATCTCTCAGATAATAACGTCAAGTTTTATTAGCATAAACATGCATGAGAAAATTAAAGTTAAACAGACATTGTTAGTAAAACACGGAAACCGAGCGTCCTGTTATGGGAGGCTTCGGCCACAACACACATTGTTCAGCGGTTTTATTGAGTGCGCTCTTCGTATCAAGGACGCCTTGTAAGAATTAATTTTAGATGGCAATATGAACATGGGTGACGACCATTAATTTATACGATAATAATAATCTGTCATCTGTCAGCTTTCAAAGCAAAGTCTAATTCAATAATTATTATTTTATTTTACTTGCGTATGCACTTATCGGCATGGCATCGGCCGCGACTTACAAGTTGTAGGTCATGGGTTCGAGCCCAGGCAGGCGCTTTACTTTGTGTAAATTATTTCTTCACCACTGCTCTCAAAACGGTGAAGGAAAACATCGTGAGGAAACCGGCATGTCCTAGAACCAAAAATTCGAAGACATGTGACATCCACCAACCCGCACTGGGCCCGCGTGGTGGATTACGGCCCATTCCCTCTCATAGAGAGGAGGCCTGTGTCCCAGCAGTGGGAACATTAATAGGCTGATGATGTGATGTGATGTGATGCACTTATCAAGCATCTCAAGAGGAAATATGGGCAGAGAGCGCCGACAGATTTTCCTTAGTAAAAAGTCATAATTCGAGGTTTGGCTCTCGCCTATTTCCTTTTTGATGATACATTATCTTTAGAAGCACTAGAACCCTCAAAAAATGCTCGAAATTGCAACAGAGAGAGAGTACAAATTTGACTAATATAAATGAAAAAAGAAAAGCCTAGTGGCATAGTATATATCTTACTTTTCCAGTTAATGTAATATCTTTTAAATTGGTCCAATATTGGAGGAGGAAATAGACGAAAGCCAAACCTCGAATTATGACTTTTTACTAAGGAAATTCAGTTGGCTCTCTCTGCCCATATTTCCTCTTAAGCTGGTACAGTTTAAAGCAATAGTAAAGAGGCAACTATGGGCTTGTTAATTCAATCGTAAGTCTTCATCCATCTCTTTACATCAGGTAAGATCTAGATTTGGCTCATCAGTCAAAGAATTATCATTATATTCATTAAAAATATAGGTATTCTTCAAAGATACACAAGTACGTAAAACTGAGATCTTGAGGTTTTTGTGACTCAGGTCGTCAATATAATATTATAATTAAAATATAATTAAGATTGAAGATTGATATCATGATTTGAATATGCATTAGGCAAGAAGAGTAGCGTAACATTTAAGCTGATTCGTTTATTATTTTTGTTCACAGGACAATTATCTTTGGAGGCCGAGAAAACATGGCTGCAGTGCGAATGTGACCGTTGGGGCAACAAATTCAATTTAGAAGGTAAATATTTTACATTATTTTAATGCAATTGCCTTTTCATGGGAATAATTTCCTAATAAATAGAACATTTTTCACAGGCCATCCGAAAGAAAGTCGTTTAAGTTGTTAAAAATACATAGTCAAGTTAGAAAATTCATAGCAAATTATTTTTATATTTTGGTGAGTTTTGAACGACAATTTGTGAATGAGTTGAATAACATCCACTGTTAATATTTCATACTTCATAATTATACGTTTTGTTTTAAACCTGGGTTTTGGTTGCACAGAGTTTGTAGATTAGGGTTTTGCAGCCACTACACTATAAACACCGACCCTCGTGACAGGGGGTCTACTTCCTAATCCCGAAGGCCGTAGATCCGGCCTTCGTTACGGGCGTTTCCTACTCCACCCTAGTTTGGGCCCCGAACGCATGATTCGTTCGGGGCCCAAACTAAGAACGAATGACAACACAATTTGACAGTTGTACCTACTCCCGATTTTTTTTTACCCGTCCGAAAAATTTAATCATTACGGAGTAGGGTACACTCCGAAGTTCCGGAGTACTTTCGGACGGGTCCATAACTTAGGGAGTAGACCCCCAATTGCGGTCATAAAACGTACGAGTAGAACAGCTCCTGCTATCGCGCTCCCTCGTTCTGTGACCGCGGTTGCCACGAACGTTGGCGTATATTATAATAGTAGACCCACGTTTACGTTTCATTCCATATTTGAGTAGGTAATAGTTAGTACCTGTGATTACTAACTGGGCCGGGATCATTTAAGTGTTTTTTAGTCTTAAGTATTCTCATAGAATTACTCACTATTTAATACATAAGGATGCTTAATTTCAAAACATTTATACGGATGTTTAAGCAATCTTCTGTTATTCATGTCTATTTCGTGTGATATTTCAATCTGGGAGTTAAATGATGTGTTTTCTTTTTGAAAGCCGGTAACCCGGTGTATTTTTTCCGTATTGATTAAATATGGCCCTTTCTAGTTTAAGCCTGGGTTCATACTGTAGAAAAGATTGAAAACCGAATAATTTATATTATTTATAAAGTACTTCCTCTGTAAGACTGACTCGATATTGAAGCTGTCAAGTACTCTAAAAAACATTGGCATCTACATACTAATGCAAAAAACAGATTTTTTTAAAGTGGCTTTATCAAAAAAAGTAAAGAACGTGACACTGGCTAAACGCAAAAGCCGTTGTAAAGCCAAAATAAATAAAATTATTCAATAAAAACTTTTTTTTAAATAATCTTTTTTCGTATTCTTCTCAGCAAACCCTTTTTTTTGATACCCATATCATGACAGTGAATATAAAATAACTAGTCAGCCATCTTGGGCCGTCCACCATATTGGATTTAGAATGAAGCATTGTCACCCAAACTAAACGTGTATACAAAATTTCATCTTAATCGATTGAGGATAACTGCTTTAAAATTCAGTTGCAAGATTTGACCCGAACACACTTACATACATACATACATTGCAAGTTAAATAAAAGCTTGTAAAAAGTCTCCTTTCAAAACAACTAAATCAAAATCATTTCATCCGTTTTGGAGCACTACACAATACACACGTCGAACTTATAATAACACTCCTCTTTTTCCGTTGGGGGTTAAAAAAACAACGCCTGGGTCCTGTAATGTGTCAGTAGATTGTATAGAGTTCAGTGGATTGTCTGGCAGGGCTGACGAAGTCGGAGGAGTGCCAGTCGATGCCGGCGCTGGCGGGCGGCGGCGGTGCGGGTGCTGCTGGCGGCGTGCTCGGCATCATCCCCGAGCACAGTCTGCTCGACTCCTGTACCCGCCTGTCCATATCGCTCGAAGAGAGCGTTTTTAAAGTACGTATCGTTTTTACCAGTTGTTTAATTCCGTGAAGACTGTTCCGTCAGCGAACAAAAGACGTAAGGCTTTGAAGGTATGCGCAACGGAGTGTGAAGCCCCACAACCTACATTGAAAAGGGAGGATCCTCCGACCAGGCCGGTGTTGTGTCTGGTCCGGGCAACTGCCGGACTTTTATCGTCGGAACGTCGGGTATGTGTTCAAATCGCGCCGAAAACTTTGCTTTCGCGATGCAGGCTTTTCTTTCGTAAGTGACTTCATAGATGTCGCTGCGTGTCGTCAGGTTATTAGTTCGTATATCGTGGCATAGATGTCGTTACACGGCAATGCTCCGTCGTTACATGGTTGACATTCCACTCATACGCACAAAACGTATCGTGAATACTTTCATTGGTTTGGTTGTAGAGTTACCTGCCGGAGTGTAGTGGATGGGGGTTTTGTAGCTCGAGAACATTAAGTCAAGAGTGTTTAGGATAATTCTAGAAAAGTGTGAACCCTTGACGACATCATCGTTTTCTATTAAGAGATATACTGACCAAACGCGAGCCCTTCAACGAAAAATAAAATTGTACACTTATGCAAGTGGGCAAACTTCTCATTGCAGTCGAGGTGGAATAAAAAAAGAAGAAATACGCACACCTGGCTATTGATAACTATTTTTCTTTTTTTCTTCTTATTTCTATTTGAGCCATTCAAATTGTCGTGTTTAACGATTAGCTTCGAACGCGATTATTTTACAGACCTTCAAAAATCGTCACGGTTCAGTGGCTAGCTACGGGCCTTAAGTGTTAAAGATAAGATAAAAATGTTCCTACTACTGGTTTCTTACCATTCATAATTAAACTTCATAAAAGTGAACGCGATATCTGAAGCAATATCTCAAATAATAAGGTCAAGTCAAATCGCGACTCGATAATGCAAGCCATAATCAGTTTGCACCGAGACAGTTGACTGAAAACAACGTTTTCGTGGAAGCATTACGTATTCAAAATGGGAGATTACCGAAAAGTGTGTATTTAAATTGTAAAATATTTATTTTCATTAGATTGTGATTGTGTAAAAATAAAATTTATTTAACATAAATGATATTAACATGTTTTTTGTGACCTTGAATGACGTGGGAAGGTGGCACCAATTTTGTTGGAAGCAAGTAGCAATATTATTTTACTTATACTTTTTTTCAAAATCTTTCAGGTATCTGTGAGTTCGTCATCTCAATCCTCGCGCAGCAACTCAAGTCCCCACATGACTTTGGAAGAGTTAAGAGCCATCAACAAATACGCGGAGAGCACTAAGAGCCTCTCCTACCTACCCCAGGTACGTTATCAACCGCTATGCTGCTACTATGTCTCATTTACTACCTACTCTGTTCATTTCCAATAGCTTTGACTATGTTCTCAAAATGATACTTGTCTCTCTCTATTTTTGTTAAATGTTGTTTCGGAAATAATTTTTAAAAACGCATTAACTAATAAATTATTAAGTAACCAAAGCTTTTATAAGAAGCTATTTTTGTTTCATTCGAAATACTAATATTAAAAATTATTTCTGAAATGGTTCTAACAGTCCATATCTGATGATAAACAAAATAAATTCTCTATGCCCCGAAGTTATTTGACACAACGAATATGGTGTTGCCAGCACAAAAATTCCCAAGATAAAACACCTTGCCAGTACATAAAATGATCACATCGTATATGGACATCATTGAACCCATTGTTCTAAATAAATTGTATAAAGAGTATTGTTTCAATTCTAGCGCTCACTGAGGAACATGTTTTATAAGACTAAGTGATGGTGACGAGAATTTTCTCAGTATCCACCTGTAGATTCTAAGTCTGTTTTCCCCTGTTCTGTCTATGAAGTAACGTGGACCGCTCGCCAGAATATCACAAGAAAATTATTCTAAATTGTAGTACAAATTATCGTAGGATTTTATGTGAAAATTATGTGGTAGCTAAATGTTGAAATAGGCCCCAAATTGGCGTAAATAAGTGCTTTTTGTATAGCAAAGAGTACGATTGAAAAGCGATGGAAAATTAATCGCGGTTCGCCAGTGGTCCACGTTTGATTCTTACATGCATGAGTGATATCTGTATCCCTGAAAACTTAGGACAACTTGTGGCTGATCTGTTAGTTATTAGATTTCCTCTTACATATAATTTACTGGTACTACACCGTGTGACATAGGAGAGAATGTTTGACACAATGTGCTTACTCAAGAGCTCGGTGTGGCATCGCACACACACACACAGATGCTTTTAGCAGCACTCGATGGTGCAGTGTAAGCACCTAAAAACGAACACCTTAGGTATAATTGTGTGATATTTCTTCCTTATTCTTACATTATTGTACTTCTGTATCAATGTAACGATGTACTCAATAACAAAACTGGATATTCTTTCATTGAATTGTAACAAAACTTTAATAATCTTTTCGGTTATGGTAAACCACTGTGGTAATGCCCCGTAGACAAGCTAATATTCAATCCATTTTATAGACTAATGGTAGCAGTTTAGTAACTAATAAAATATTAACACTAGCTCCATTTTTATCGTAATTAACCCCAGTTTTAGTAACATCTTCTAAAGTAGGGTGGGTAATTGATTATTAAATGTTTCCGCGTTTGAAATTAATCGTTGTACTAAGTTAGCCCTCGAATGTATACACCCGCCTCTTGTCGCGACCCCCGCTTCCAGAAAGTTGTCGTTGTTAGTCTATTCCTGATCAAGATGCTGGTCTAAATTGACTCGAATGTTCATAAGGAATTCTCACTCTTTTAAGCCAGACCATAGAACATAAAATTAGTTTGCTGGTGGCCTCTGGCCATTTTTGTTTCGTAAAGCCACATTGCTTTAATCACTCCATGAGCATGCAAGGGTAGATCCTTTTTCTCTAGTATGCGAAATCGAGTCAGTTTGGGTGGAGCTCGAAAATCACTGCAAGGTCATCTGTGTTCCGTATGCCGTTCGTGTACGGGCAAGGTCTTTAACAATTACAACGAGCTACCGCGAACGGCGTGCGGAAGACGTTTGGCTTAGCGGATGACCTAAAAGAAATAGTTTATGAAATGATGCCGGGTGTTGAGAACAAACAGTAACACAGTGAGTAGGGGGTAGGGAGGGAGTGCGGGGTCGCGGGGCTCGCGCGCGACATGACCGGGTGGTGCGTGCAGGTGCACGAGCGGCAGCGCGCGCGCATGCGCACGCGCTCGGAGTGGTTCCTGCAGCCGGCCGCCTCGCTGGACGCGGCGCGCGCGCGCGCGGGTACGCAGTCGGCGCCGCCCGGCCCGCCCGCGCACTCCGCGCCGCCCGCGCCTGCCGTGCGCCGGCCGCACGCGTGCGCGGGGGAGGCGCGACGCGAGAGCACCGCTCTCTACGTGCTTGTCGCCTGCCTAGAATTTTTGTTTTGACCTCGCGCACCGGTACTGTGAAACTGTGTTCGTTCGCTTCGGTGCGGAGAGGACTAACTAGCTGCCGCGGAGGCTTTGCTCGCTCCCATTGTGACGCTAGATATCTCTCTCTCTTGTCGAGTCTAGACCTACTCTGAGTCCCATGGCAAATGACTCTGGGGTGTTAATAGGAAAACTAGTAATTAAATATCAAATCATTTTGGCACGTACGGAACCCTTGACGAAGTCACTTCAAAGTTCGCTGGAATTGTTTTAGACTGATTTTAAGTTCACACGTGACTTCATCTAGGGGTCTGGTCGGCAGAAGCAAAGCCTCCGGTGCTTGTACTCACAGGGCGATACCAACGCTTTGTGCGGGCTTACGCTTGGGCGCAACGCATGTGTCATCGCACAGATAGTCTACATGTCGCACGTCACGGTCGCATCGCATGATCCGCTCTATGTGTTCTATGTCCTTTTTATTATTGTTTCTTCTTACTACTCATCATACAATTTTCCAGATATTTATGTTAACCTAAAATGTTAAACCTAGATTGTAGATATTGCTTCTATTATAAATAGTTTTGTATTCAATTTTAGTCTTGATTAATATTTTTCATTGTATCCTATATAAAATTTCTATATTGTAAATAGTTCTGCTATTCGTAATGGAGAATTTTGATGTTAGAAACAGTAGCAGTAAAAATAAAAGACGTTACTGTCTGGTTTACGCAGCTTAGCCAGCACATTGTGCATCATCAAAAATGTCATAGCATGTGTGGATAAAACTGCGGATATTGTTCGTGGAGCATGTTCGATGTTGTGACGTCACAAGCTTGGACATCAGTCACGAACCATTATACGATACTTCATTGAGAACAATGCCAGAATGTTACACGTCATTTGTATAGCAACGCTATTATATACCATGCATTGAATGCAATACTTTGTTATATGTTGTTGTGATATGGCAAGGAAATTATACCCACTTGTCAACGCTTTTTATTCAATGAGAGAGCAACGTCTATTTTACAAATGGAAATTCGTTCTTTTTTTGTATTTATTTAATATGGGAAATTAATTGGTTTGAGTGTTAGAATTTTATAATGAAGATTAATTTACCAAAATTACAAGATGATTGGCAATTAGTCTTTGCTTTCTAAACGATGTTTTCAAATTTTGATCATGTATGTAGAAGAAATTAAAAATGGATTTTTCTCGTAAATATTGCAGATTGCTGATAAAATGTTTAAAGATTTGAAAACATGACACCTTTTTATTAATTTTGCTATCGCTACTAGTTATATTATTGCAGACGTACACGCGTATTTTGTTTATACCATAAAATCGTTTTTTTAAGAACTACGAAGTATAAATTGGCTTTTTTCGAAATCAAACGCAATACAAAATTAGTCCTTAGTAGCTTCATGGTTCAAAATAAGCTTAAATTTTTTGTACTTACTATACCAAGCTTACTAAGCTAAAAAAAAGCAAATGTTCATAATTTTCAATAAGTTTATAAAGAAAACTGAACACGCATGTCCGTCCGCGGGTACCAGGAGCCCATAAGAGCGCAGAGTAACCATGTCCCCTCGCTAGGTAACGAGCGGCGTAGCTCGCGGCGTCGGTCCCGGCGCGCGCGCGTGTGCTGCGGCGGCGCCGCGTGTCGGGCGCTCACACACTCCGACACTGAAATCCCGCTCGCTCTCCAGCCTCGTCAAGTGACCGCCTGACTGTGTGCGTGCCTACGCACACTCCGCTGAAGATCCCGTCAAGGCAGCGAGGTAACCAACATCTATCCACAGCCGGTCTATTCTGTACAAAATCTCACCGAGCCGATTAATAAATTGAATATTTTTAGTTAAGAACGTCTCAAACCCTACTTAATGCTTAAATTTTACAAGTGGTCAGGCTAAAGGCAGTTTTGACAAATACGCAACTTCAAATGTTTTATTCAGAAAGCAGGGGTAGGCCGTGTACTGCACTTTATTTTGCAGGATATTTTGCTAATATCCTTCGTCACACTGCATAAAGCCGAGCGTTTTTTACAGTAACAGCGGGTTGGTGCAGTTTGATCCCAGCATTATACTGCAAAAATCGTGCAGTACAATTTAGTGTGAACCTTGGCTTAGATGAATTGATCTGGCAATCCACCTGGTGGTGTATGGACTTACAGCTCACGCTAAACTCAATTCACCTAGGTTTTTACCGGGATAGTTTTACAGAATAGCACTGCAGCACCCGTCCGTAAATATGGTAATAACGGTTAGGGCAGATAATTGAAAAGCAAATTGACTGACTTAATTTATCCTTGATATAATTATAAAAATAATCTATGAAATGGTTAAAACTCTTGTCATTGTCTGTCAATCTGCTTAACGATCAAAATACCTGACTGTAGTTTGGTTTAAGAAAAGGTAGTCTGTCTACTTCTAAAATTCAATGTTAGTTATAGTCCCCGGTATGTAAGTTGGCAAGGTTTTGACGTAGTGGGGATAAGTTCGCGCATATTTCCCGAACTAACCAATCACCATATAGAGCAAACGGAACGTGGACGCGACGCGATTGGTCAGTCGATCCTTGTGTCAACTGACCAACCAATCGCGCGCTCGGAACGTTCCCCGCGCCCCGCTCTACTACCAAAGAGACCTGAAAAACGACTTCTGCGTATCTAACGACTCTTGCCAACTTACGTGCCGGGGATTATACTCTGGGTACTGTAATATTGTTTGGACACGGAGTAGCAAATGGAGTGATAATACAATGGCTAAATACAAACTTATTTAGCGAATTAATAATAAATGATTAGCGTATTGTCCACTTATACTACGTTTATTTTGCCTCATGTGTTATGTATAAGGTAAGCGTGATTTTAGGGCAATACATGAAATTAGCAGTGTAGTTAGTCTGTTTTGATATATGTATTGTAACATTCCATTTCAAAGCTACTCTGTGTGCCAGAGCAATTCTTTAAAAACGCTTAGTACTGTTCCTTCGAAGCTGTGTGTCAGACATCGACATCTGGGGGGTGCTCTTAGAGTAAGTTTATTTTGAGTGTGCGTAAGGGACAGATTTATACAAGTCATAAACATCTGTCCCTTTCACACCTCACACCCCCCTGAACGTCTAATTATAACAGAAATCTTGTAAAAGTGTCACTGCCATTCGAGGATGATAGAGATACTGACGCAAATCAGGAATTTAAAGGAAGTGTTATAACATGTAAGACTTTCTATAGGAATACCCGTTAGATAGAAGAGTTGCGATCTCCGTCAGTATTATCCGAGGCTCGCCACCTCTAGCTAGGGTAGTTCGGCGCAAAATCTTTTTTCTAATAATTCGTGGAGTCATGTGGGTGTATTTACTAAATATATGTGATAGAGCGTAGTTTGTGCGATTACCGAGTTTGTACATTTTTTTATAGCTGATGTTGTTCGCTAATTTAATAGGCCATATTTTATATTTTTTTCATAGTCTCAAAAAAGATTTCATATAAATTACGTCGTTTTTCGATTATTATATATTTGATTCGAATTAAATGTCAACCCAAAATTATTATGCTCTCTATTATGTATAAAATATTATTGATGTTGCGTGACCATTCGTACACAAAATATTAATAAAATCGTATAGTTTATTAAAACTACGTTCGTGCTTGAGCATCACATATCTTCTTCATCACAAGACATGATTGGGATATAAAAAATAAGCAATCATTTTTGTGCCATGAAAAATGTACTTCAAACTTAGAAGAAAAAAAATAAAATCTTTTGGGGACAAGATTGTTGCCAATGTCAAATTAATACGACTAAACATTCCTGTATATAAAATGGTTTAGTTAGTTTAATTCTTATTTAACTAAATTAATTACTTCGTTAAAGTTTAATATGTCTTGAAACTAATGATAACAAGCTGCATTATTTTACTTTGCATTTCTTTCTACCTGAGTTATGCTTAGTTTCTGCAGTTATTATATTGTTTACACATAGATAAAGTCTCCTCCAGATAACAATAAAAAAAAGTCATTGATCCCACTTGTACCAAAAAGTATAATTACTTAACTTTAAAACCCATTTGATAATTTTGATCTTAAATGAAAGGAAGAACCATTTTATCCGTTTAAATCATGTAAATCGATCCACGCGTTTTTGAGATATTAAGGCTGGTTTTACAGTCACGCCGCTAGACGCGCCGTTGGACAGCGCGCTGTTGGACAGCGCGCGTTTGAACAGCGGTGCACCATAAAACGACATTAGTACGGCGCGTTTCGCTGCTGTGAGACAGTCGTGTACAAACAGATACAAAATGAACGGCAATGCGGTTAGAGTACTGGCTATTTACTTTTTATGGAAAAAAAGGCAACAAAAACGTCGAAGAACAGTAGGTGTTGATCCTTATAACGCTACAAGGTTACTGAGAGGCGAACACGTAACATCTTTCTCTGATTTACGAGAAAATAGTTATAAATTTTATAAATATTTTCGCCTATCAACCAGCAGTTTCGACGAATTACTGTGCAAGTTAGAGTTTTCTTTACGAAGATCCAGCATACGTCGCATCCCCATAGCTCCAGTGGAAAAATTGGCGATTACTCTAAGGTAAGTGAAATAAAAGAGTAGGTTTTGTAATAAATGATAATATTTGTTTGGCTTATTTTAATCACAGTCGTATTTTAATTACAACCTAACACACTTATTCATAAATGCTGATTAAACCTATTTTAGTTAAAATGGTCTTAAAATCGGAATCTTCTCTTTCATTTTGCAAATGTAGAAAAGAAACAAAACACTTGTAAAACCTATATTAATCTCACTCGTTTTTAATGAATAAGGGCATTATTTTAAATCACAGTGTTATTATAATCATTGACTTATTTTAAATCACAGTCTTATTTTAATCATAATCTTATTTTAAATCACAGTCTTATTTTAATCATAATCTTATTTTAAATCACAGTCTAATTTTAATCATAATCTTATTTTAAATCACAGTCTTATTTTAATCATAATCTTATTTTAAATCACAGTCTTATTTTAATCACAGTCTCATTTGAATCATAGTCTCATTTTAATCAGTCTTACTTTGTAGCTAAAAATTGACAAGTACTTGTGAGGTTCACTGGTGTGTGTAGTTAGAAGGAACACCGAATGATTTGTTGGTGTGTCTATGTCAAAGTATTGTGACAAGTTAGTGTGCCTGCTATCTTGACGTCAAGCTAGCAGGCACACGAAGCCTGGCAACCTGACAACTTTGCCCTTTCGGAGCGGCATTGCCTCCCAGGCAGTAGCATTTTGATTTTTGCGAAGTAGTAATAAACTTTTTAAAATAAATCTGTAAAAACTAACTAATATCCTTATTGATCCTCATTATCAGGATAATTTGAGTTATTATCGCCAGTCGGCGATACGACATTTGATAATTCTACTGCAGATTCATAAAGCTGCTGTTGAGGTGTAGAGGTGGTAGCATAGGCATAGGTATAATTATGAAGTGGCAATGTTTGAGTTGTGTAATTATAAGTAGAATTTGCGTTCACACTAGAATTAACATTATTTTCTGGTGATGAAAAGCTAGGTGTCGTAGTCGTTGGAGCTGAAATCCCAATAAGTAATTCTAGAACCTTTGCGCGAAACTGCAGCTTTTGATAAGCACTTAAATTACTTAGAATCGGACCAAGAGACTCAAAAAATGACAAATCATCAGGATTGAGGTTGGAAGGGGAAGTATTTTGGTTAAGCAACGTTATTAATTCGTTTTCAAAATTTGATTGTTCTGATTTACGTTTATTCATTCCACTACGTTTATTCCATTTGTTTTGACTATTTTCTGTGTTTTCCTGTGGTCTATGGAGCTGAGATGGAGTACTCAAGTTATTCGCTGATGTGGCTGTTTCAGTCAAATCTTCAGATACGATAGACTGATTATCGCTTAATGATTCTGTAACTTCATTTTCTGAAATACGATCAAGGAATGTCATTTGGTCGAAAAATAGATACTTCTTGTGTTTTGCAGCGCTTCCAGATGGCGTATTTCGCATATTCCCTTTTGTTCTGAAATAATTATCTCTGGCTGATTTCCATCGATGGCGTATTTGTTTATCTGCAATAAAAACGTATTTTTTTAGGTACTTACCTATATACTAAAATCAAATGAAAATACTTTTTGTTTTCAGGTTTTTGGCAACGGGCAGTACTTTCTCCGATTTATCTATCACATACAGAATGGGAATCACTACTGTAGCTAAGATAGTAGATGAAGTTTGTTCGACTATATGGGAAAAACTGCGTCATGAATGTCTACCTGAACCAACTACAGAAATGTGGCAGCGCATAAGTGAAGAATTTCAGTTATATGCAAATTTTCCAAATTGTTGCGGGGCGATAGATGGTAAACACATACGTATAGTAAATCCTGCAGGTGGAGGCTCAATGTTTTATAATTATAAACATTTCTATTCTATCGTCCTTTTGGCAATGTGCGATGCGAACTATTGTTTCACATATATTAACATAGGTTCTTGCGGGAAAAACTCAGACTCTACAATATTTCAAGAGAGTTCACTATTTCAAAAGTTACAGAACAATAGTTTGAGGTTGCCAGGTGTAAAGCATCTGCCGGGCACTAATATAACAGTACCACACATAATAGTTGGTGATGGTGCATTTGGTATATCCAACCATGTGATGAGACCTTATGTGCGATCCAACATGACTCATAAAAAGAAAATATTTAATTACCGCTTAAGTCGTGCTAGACGGTACATAGAGTCGACGTTTGGAATAATGTCCAACAAATTCAGAGTATTCCATACTCCTATGAGTGTCAGTTTTCCTATTGCAAAAAAGATAGTTCAAGCCTGTTGCATATTGCATAATTTTATTAGAGTACGGGATGGCTACAACATTAATCACACATTAACTATAACGGGATTGACTGATCTAATTAACGACCCAGATCATAGATCAGGAAACACATTACGCGATATATTCGCTAATTACTTCGTATCACCCACTGGTAGCGTGTCATGGCAAGATAGATCTGTGTTCTGATTTTATAGTTGACACCTACCGCGAAATTCAAAAATGGAACGAAACGAAACGCAGTAATATCGTCGTGGCTTATTTGATTTACCTACCCAATTAATATTTTTCACTGGGTGACCCGGCAGACGTTGTACTGCCTCAATCGATAAAATTTTCATATTTATTCACCTTTTAAACCTCCTCTGGACTTCCACAAATAAATCATAACCAAAATTAGCCAAATCGGTCCAGCCGTTCTCGATTTTAGCGAGACTAACGAACAGCAATTGATTTATATATTTAAATAGATTAGAATTTCTGAAATTCGCGGGCGGACAAAACGATTTCACTTAATTTTACACTAGGTAATAAGTAGCTAATGTGACTTAATTAAGGTACCAGACTCGTCGGTTACACTTGACAAACGATCTTTAAAGTTAATTTATATCTCTTATTGTGAACTGAACACTAAAAGTGATAGAATGTTTTAATGGAGGATGGAGGATTTCGTTTGTGCAACTAGCGGTAAACATGTATGTAACAAAAAAGATTTTATTAATAAATGTTTCTTACCTAAGTCTGTATTGAAATGTTCACCACACAATTCCTTTCCAATTTCTTCCCAGGCTTTATTTTTTGCGTCCTTATTCTTATAAAGATCATCGGCCGGGTCCCATAAACATCTTCTAATTCGCACTTCGTCAATTACTCGACCCGTATCGATGTGATTCATTTTGTACACAACAGTACCTAACGGGACGTCTCAACGGCGTGAGACTAAAACGCACAATGGCCGTAGAAGCGCACGAGCGGCGCGCGCTTCGACCGCGCCGCGCGAATAGGACGCGTTCAACGAACGGCGCTGCTCAAGCGCGCGAATTTGAAACGCTACTAATACCCCAATACATATCCGAGCGCGCGCGCTCCGACGGCGCTGCCGAAACGCGTGACTGTAAAACCAGCCTCACGGACGCCCCTTACCGCGATACGTTAGTTTTGATCGTGTTAACGACACTGCCTCTACATATTTTTCGTATCGTTTCGAAAATTTGGAATACATTGGTAGACAGGTGTTAACGACTTTTATATTTTTGTTATCTGGCGGTGACTTTAGTAAATGTTACAAATCCCAAGTCATGCCAAAATTTACTGCTTACGATTGGCTCCTTAGAAATTGAATACAGGTGTCCGCCAAATTTGAGCCACATAGAGAAGACTGAGCTATTTAGAGAAGTTTATCTTACATAAACGAACAAACACGATTGAGAACTATGCGTAGATAGTTAATGCAGTCTCATTCACATATTGCAATTATAATGTTGTCTATTATTGAATAGTACAAAATGACATATTATACAGTTGTCGAATTTTTGAATAATGGTTGTTTTGTAACTTTCTGTAAATATCTACAATTGGATCTTAATAAATTAATATAGGTGCTAGTTTATTCAAAAACGTCTTATGAGAAAATTCATTTAGTTATATATAACGTTGACATTTAAATATATTTTTTATTATTTCCTCACAACATTTATTTTCACATTAAATGTAGGTAACTATTAAAATATAATGTTATAAGTTTATAAGACTCGCAACGGATCAAATGTTTTTTTTGTTAAAAATTAATGTAAATACTTTAGTTATTATTGGAGTAACATGTGTTTTATGCACATAATTCGCACATTATTTTTATAAAATGTACCTTTTATTTGTAAGAGTGTATTTTAAGACTGTTTTAGGTTAAATTGTTTCAATGCAGGTCAAAGCAGTTTTCGTTATGTTTTATAATCGATAATGTATGTACACAGTCCGGGTGTTAGTGCCTGTTTGCTATTGTGGAGGTTTGTGTATGGAAGGCAGCTCAAAGTAATTTTATATTCGTTGTGTATATTACATATTCATAAGTATTAGCACTCGGCTAGTGTTTACATCGCTGCTACCCCACGGCTATGTCAAGGCCATATTAAGAAGTACTTTTTTGTTATATTCGTTTTTATTTTATCATCTAAAAATGTTAATACCTCGGTGAGGTATTTGTTGTCAACTATAGAAGTATCCACCATTATTGGCATGGTTGGCAACGAGTCCCATGCTGTATACGAACATGTTACTGGTAAAGACATGTTAATACGAACGCGACCACTGCGTCAGGTGGTCCCGATAGTTGCCAAATAGTAACCTAAATATTACCTGGCTTGCATTTTTGGATTTGCACGTCCAAGTTCCTGTGTTCATTGATTAGCGTTAGGAGAAACGAATGTTGTAGTTTAATGTGTAGATTTTGAGATCGAAAGACTTGTTGTTAATGTCATCACAACGATCTTGAACGGCCCCGTGATACGGACCCGTCTCTTGTGGTAGCAATAACGACAAAACCAAAATTTTTGTAAATTGTAAACGTAAGCTTATATTTTTCGTCTTTATTCAAGTGCGTCCTATTTTTTAATAAATTAACATTTTTAAAGTATAACATTATTAACTAAATACTAGTAACATTTTTGTACAATAATATTAGTTGCTCTAAAGTTTAGATAGTTTATTATTTTTGACTTTATAAGACTGTTTATATGTTATAATAATTATAATTTATTACTAACTCTCGAATACATTTATCTTATCATTCCACCGACTTAAGTATATAACGACACCAGTTGCATTTGAGTATTATTTTCTGTCATTAATAATTATTGTAACAGATCTCGGAGCTTTAACAAAATTATCAACAGTGTTACTAGCGAGTTGTACATTGATAGTGAATTAATATTAATTTTATTAGGAAAATGTAACAAGCCTTTGAAGAGTGCAATGATAGCCTTTATTTGTGGGATACACTCGTATTTTTTATGTTCTCTGTGTGTATTACGGGAATAAATAACGATTTAATTCCTTTAGTATTATTGTATTACGGTATTTGCTTATGTAAATTCAGTTTGTATTTTCACATTATATTTGCACATTTTTTCTACACAAATTATAAAGAATTACACAAGAATAAAAAGTATAACAAATTACTTTTGTGTTTTTGTTGTTTAACCTAATTTTCTTCTACTCGTATCGATAAACTCAAATATTGTTTCTATTCTCAAGTTTTGTTCGACCAGTACGTAGCCAACCGGCAAGCTCCGTCATTAGCCATGTTCAGATACTGAAAGGTGCAGGCGGCTGGGCTCGAAAGGCAGACAAGGAGGTGGGGCATATCCTGCGAGAGGGCCCCACACTGGCACTGTGTTTGGAGATGGGTCTATGAGACTCCATTTGGCCAGGTTTTTTATACAGCGACCAACCTAGGCTCGCAATCGTTTTAGGATTTTCCAGATTGGCCACTTCAGACCGCGTCCGGGGACCCAGGGGGCAGATTCTCTGCCGGAGTGATGAAGTATGGAGGGCAGGGTGTGTGTTTTTCCATAGCTTACATCTCGTCAGATGCGCTGGCGTCCAAGGAGGTTGTATGTCTCAGGAAGCTTTTGTGGCTTTTAAGGCGTGCAGGTTGGAGTTGATGTTCGTAGGGGGGGAGGGGGGCAGAAGTAATGAGAACTTGCGGTGATGCTCCCCAGCTTATGGAGATGAGTTTTAAAGCAGTGGATTTCAGTCAGGGACCTATCCAAGAGGCCCTAGACAAGTGAAATTCTATCATCGAAAGCATGGCGATGGCGATTGGAAAAACGTCAATAATGTATGGGAATGTCAGACGCTATTAAAATGTCACGTGATCAAGCCCTTAAATTTTGTAGTTTCGATCATTGCCATCGCTGACGTCGAGTGACACTTGTATAAGGCTTCTGGTGATGGCCAGGTAGCGGGGTTGAGGGCAGTGCTCTATAGCAACGCCTTACCACGAGATGTTGAGAGTCCTGCAGTCTAATTGCGCAAGTGAATTTGGCTAGGCAAAGGGTTTGACCGCAATCAATCGACCAATCACATTGACGGAAACAAAATACCAAGACCAATAACACCGCGTCTTTCATCTCGCTTGTGATTGGTCAATTGTTGGCGGTCAAACCCTTTGCCTTGCCGTATTCATAACGCAATAAGGCTGCTGTTCGACTGATGGTTGCGTAGATGGAAAGCACAGGATTGGGTTTTGTATGGGTTTGGCCGTAGAACATTTTCATCATAAAACTTTACGAGCGCCTCCAAGGCGCGGTAAAGATATCTAACAGTATTGTGACTCGGCCCTGACCTTGAAATAAGTGCCTACAAGCGTTCGTCACCTAAACACGCGTTAGGGCCGCCCGCCTCTACATACTTGAGTTTCTTTCTAGTTTTGTGATTGTAAATATCTCAGATTATTTTCTCTAATCTGAGGTAAAAAATATTATATTTTTATTTAACTTATTTTAAATCTTACTAGGTAGGTACCTACCAATTTTTCTAATTAAATAATATATGTAAGTAGTTAAGTACATAAGTAATTAAATAGTAAGTAGATAGCCTGGCCTGGGAAACTACCTACTAGTTTTTTTTTAAACCGAGCCTGTGCCCGAGCGTAGTAGGTAGGTGACTCGTGTGTGACTTTATCACCCTATCCACTTATTTACATTTATTGATCCAGGTATTTTACTTGGTGGAAAAAGCGAAATACCTACCTATTAAAAAAATAAACAAATTATTATTAGTTTAGGTATATATTTTCTTTTTATTGTCTTGCCTTTCGGAGGTTCCAGGTAATTTAAAACCTTTGTTCGCATAAGGACAGATTCTCATAAGGACAGATTCTCATAAAGACAGATTAGCAGAAGGACTTATTCTCAATGTAATTCAAGCAACCAAAAACAGCACAATATAGGCTATAATTGCTCTCTGACATATTAAGTAAGTAAGTACTTGTACGTATTTGAATAAAATATTCACAAATCGCACGCTTACTTACAAAACCAGCATTCCGTTCGTTCGTCACTGCGGCGCGTCCGCGACTGGTAGTATAACGAGTGTGGGCTGAGCTCGAGTAACGTAGGCATTACTCGCGTTCCGACCCGTTTGTATGAAGATAGAATACTGTATATATTTTTACACCGTGTCCAAGGCTTCCGTCTTTCTTCGGCCTCTTCGAAACAAGGTGTTTGGGCGGCTAGCACGCTGCGTTACAGGAGCCCGAGTTGTTGACAACGCCACCTGCTTTTGCTGTTGTCAAGATGGAATTGCGCTAGGATGGCGCTAAGAATCTGAACGAAGCCTGTGTCTTTAGTAAGTTATTGGAGCTGCTTGATATTAATTGTGGGTTATACGCTGCTGAAAGGTCAACGAAAACAACACCTGTGAAATTTTTCGCCTCAAGCCGCTACCGGGTAAACGGCGGCGAATGGAAAGCACAGGATCATGCGGCGATGCGGGATCGGCGGGTATGACCCGCCGATCCCGCATCGCGTACGTACGTGTGAAAGCTTACTTAAATTCCGGTTGCCTTTTCACACGCTCCGGTTGCCGGGTAACCGGCGGCGAAGTATGCTAAATACTTCGCCGCCGGTTACCCGGCAACCGGAGCGTGTGAAAAGTTACTAAAGGAGAAGTTGGTGTGCAACTTGATTGGTAGAAGCCTGAGGGGTTACCAGCAAGTTTATGAATTGTATTCCAAGCCTTAGCCAAGTTTATGAATTGTTTACCCGACTGCCGAAGGAGGGTCATGTGTTTATCAGTCTATGTATGTTTGTTCCTATGTGGCGTTTTAAAGACCAAACGCGTTGGCCGATTTTGATGGTTCTTACGTCAATCGATTCGTCTTAATCATGCGAGTGTCACTGGCTACATTAAAAATTGGAAAATGGAGAATTTTGGCCATCATATTGTGCGGGTATCAAAATAAAGGGTTTTAAGAGGTGATTTCAATACTATATAACACATATAATGTTTAAAGTACCTAATTCGAAAAAAAATAACTAATAAGTTATAATTAAATCTAAAAGAGACTGCTTGAAAAGCGAACTAAAAATATGTAAACAAGAAGAAAATCATACTGTAACCAATTTTATCAATTTTTCCCTGCGGCTGCGCTGTTACCCTAATAAGGCTGTTATCAGAAAACTTCTGCCAATTGGCCTTGGAGAAAATGAAGCGCGGCTTGAAAGGCACAATTTGTGGTTTCACGTCTGATGCAACACAGCACCCAATGGCCTGTGTTGGGTTCTTGGTATGGGCTTGTGCACTGTCTCTGTAGAGAGGACTAACGTTACCACTGGAAATTTTCAAATAGCCAGGGTTGTAGCCGCGGCGCCATCGACCACTGTCAAAGGAAGCTGAGAGTTTGGCCTTATGAATCAAGATGCGGTTTTCTGCCGCTGTTCTTTCTCTTTTTTAATATAAACATTGCCCCACACTAGGAATTTCTTCCTGTATTGTGGGCGCGTTTACAAACATATAAACTCACATACACAAACACCCAGAGCCGGAACAACTATCTGAATGAGAATTTTATTTATTTGTAAGAATGTAGTTTTACATAGTATGGTGTTAATATTTTTGTTGGTTCTATACATTCTACCACGAAATATATGGTGTACAAATATTTAATTGTCATTAACTTAGTACATAATTAATTTTAAGATTTGCGATTTACAGTAGGTCCAATATGAATTAGTATTATTAAAATTAGATAATTGTTACTTTAAAATGTCAAAATTAAGTTCATGTCATCTTGGATTTTTACAAAATTCCATATATTCGCCAATGTCATAAAAGCAATTATCTAATAGCCAACATAGGTCATACAAATATTTGTTCCGTGCAGGAATCGAACCCGCGACACGCAGCGCATCAGTCAATCGCTCAACCACGCGCCGTGTTCATTCTGCCACTGCATCACCATCTGAGTTATTGGTGGCGTAGCCCTATTGAAATCACCCATTATGATTTTAATAGGCCTGTCTTGTAAGTTGCTTGTATAGCTAAAATGAAACGGTTGATTAGGAGGTTTATACAGAGGTTATTGTGCAGCTGCTTGTATCTATGGAGTCGTCAGCCGAGGAGGCCGTAGACTGCACAGCAATATTTGGTCAGACAAAATCAGCGCTTCTGTACTTTGCATGTGGAATTTCTGTAAGGATCATGCCAGGTATTTGAGGCCTAGGTAGTTCACTATCGCGTTGTGTTTCTTGGAAACAAAGTATAAAAGTACAAATATCACATCGTGGATCCTGGCACAGATTTACAAGAAGCTGAGCCTTGTTGCTCGAACATCCTTCTATATTAATAGAAACCACGTTTAAAGCTGATTTAGTAGTTGAGAAGCTAGAGTTGGCGGGTGGAGTTGCCGTTGAAGTTGGTACTGATGCATGGTTTTGAGTTTGAGTCTTCGTGGTGAAAGGTTTAGTCAGCTAGACCCTGCGTTACCAGGTGCTATCTGTCCAGGGTGCGCCGGGCGTTTAGGATCGCAAGAGGAGACTCCTGTAATTTACTTATTCTAAAATAAAACATTTTTACTAAAAGTAATAGTATATTGTGTATTTCTTTCAGAAATCAGATTTTACATATAAAAATTGTAAATATCACATTATAATGGCAAGCAACAATATATATATATAATTTAAATAACTGGGTAACAATAATATAAAACATTACTACAATGGCAACACTTTTCACTCACATCTACAAAATATCCTTGACTTTTTCTCCTTTCACATAAACTTGAACAATATTCCTGTCATCTCCAACGAATATGAATTTCTGTAATAATTCTACTGCATATTCTTCAGCGGTAGTTTGTAGAGCTCCTTCATACTTGTCGATCTGACTTTCCTTTGGGTATACGTCGACCAGCAAAGCGTCAAACTCTTTGCCAACGTCGAAGTTCCCAATTTTGTGGTCCAGGTTTAGAGCTGTGGGCATAAAAATGGAACTAAGTTAACTGTTATCTATATTGAATTAATTGATCATGATTATACAAGCCAATAAGGGTCTGCCGCCTGTCCACTTTTGACAAGTGCATACGCTTTTACGCCTCAACTACTGAACCGATTTAGAGAAAATGCTGTAGAAGGCTATAAGTCGAAACAACCCGTTGGACCGACCATTCGATATTTTTATTACAGATTCATGAGAAGGAATTCTTAGAAATACAGAGAAAGTGCTGGCAACGCCTGGTTTTCAAAAATCTTTTTCACAAAAAAAATAAACTAGACTATAAAAGATTTTATTTCTTTCTTTTCAGTTTTAATACACAAACAAGTGAGCAAGTTCTATAATAAGGTACCTTGGATTTTCAAAATACCCATAATAACACAATTTACACATTCGTGCTGTTTGTCGCTAATGAGTTCGGTCGTATGTTCAATATCTTGAAAACTGCTGATCCGATTTTGATTAAACTTGCACTATTCCCTAAGTTCAGAGAAACATACATACACTTATGAAATTTGGCACAAAAAGCCCACATAGAGTAAAATAAGTGAATATTCTTGTGCAATACAACAATATTACATACATAAGTGTCAAATAGATAACTTCCGTTTTTTTTAAGTCTGTAAAAAGATAAAGGAGGAATAAACGCTTTTACCTTTAGCACCTCCTAGTGTGGCAAGATAGAAAGCTTCTTTCCAGTTCAGGGCATATTTTGGGCTGCCTTGCATCTCTAGACACATGGAGACGTCCATGGTCCTTCGAATAGCATCTAAAATCGACGCGTTATCGCCACCGGATACATCTGATGGAAATAGTATTGAAAGAGGTGAACATTGATTATTGGGAATTCTGAATGCTAGTCCATAAGTAGGTGGAGATATTTCTTGATCAAAGGCATATTAGATAGTCTTGCTTCCAGAATAATTCTGGGAGGAAGATTAATAAAATCGATCCAGATTGTGCACAATGTTATGAGATAAACATACATAGAAATAAATTACAATAATAGTGCAGAAGTGACGCTGATACCTACCTAGACAGTTTTATAAAATACAAAATTTAGGGTAATTATCAGGTTAGTATGGTGGACTTGCAGCTTGACTTTTTGAATTGACATGCAACAAATATTCATCTCTGTTTCACAATTATTAAAGAGCCTGCATTTATGGCTAAATAGATGTCCGTGACTACCGCAGGACCCCGACAGCAACCGCTTCCATATTTGGTAAATAATTACTACTCAATTGGTACCAATTAGTACCCGAACAACAAAATTGGTACCTTAGTAGTTTTCGAGAAAATCGACTTTGAAGGTGGTCCTGCGGTAGTCACGCTCCATTCAGCAGGACCACCATGAGCGCCGAAAACGGGGGCATGCTACAGCTATTCTAAGTATACAAATAATTACTACCCATAAATGTGATCCATTTCGTAAAAAAAATAGAACTGAATCATTTTTATTTATCGAGAAATCAACGATGATAACTTTCGCTCGCTCGTTCAGCAGGACCACGACTTTGAATGTTGATTCCAAGTTGGAGGAGCCTGCGACTTTCCTCAAACCTACATAGAAAATTACTACCCTGCAAGATAAAATTGATACCCGGAATTCACAACTAGTACTCCAGTAGTTTACGAGATATACCATGCCATTGGTGGGGTGGCGGTAGTCACGGTGTTAAATTTTCATTTCAAGATTTCCCTATTAAAAACTTAGTGAATTCTGCCCAAATGTATACAAAAATTACTACTCCTACAGAAGATAAAGCGACCAAAAATTCAGATACCTAAGTGTTGTATTTTAAGAGAAATTAGCTTTCATTACTTTTCCATACTAAATCTTCGCGTATAACCCGACCATATTAAGTTATCAATGGTATTGAGCAGTACACTCGTGCAAAAAAGTTTTGGACCATAGACCATATAGAATGAGATTCAAAATTATGTGAAGAAAATCGACGATTGAAAAATCTTCGTCGCTATTTGATATTTTAACTGAGTAGAACTTAAAATGAGCCCTGTAATATGAATATACATGATTACTTTGTGTGAAGTATAACATAAAGCCAGTTGATCTCCGTTTGAACGCGTCTTGACTCAAGTTTTTTGACTAAACTTATGTAAGTATATCTAGATAACGTGCATATAATAACAATAACTATATTTATTAAAACTTAAAATAATTATTATGTACTTTTGTAAGTACACATTTTGTATAAAAATTATAGATTGTGAACTGTTGTTTTTACTAAAAACGACATCCATAAACTTTTTTGCACGAGTGTACTGCTCAATACCATTGACAACTTAATATGGTCGGGTTATACGCGAAGATTTAGTATGGAAAAGTAATGAAAGCTAATTTCTCTTAAAATACAACACTTAGGTATCTGAATTTTTGGTCGCTTTATCTTCTGTAGGAGCAGTAATTTTTGTATAAATTTGGGCAGAATTCACTAAGTTTTTAATAGGGAAAACTTGAAATGAAAATTTAACACCGTGACTACCGCCACCCCACCAATGGCATGGTATATCTCGTAAACCACTGGAGTACTAGTTGGTTCATTCCATTATCGCGGGTGCAACATTTAGACGCATGTTTTAGTTTCATGTAATTAAATAAAAAACATTTTAAATTGAATTAAACTTTGAAAGATTACATTTTAATATGTTCTTTTAATATTCGTTTACAAGGATGTTAAAATAATGCTTTTAAAGCCAGGAGGAAGGTCCAAATTACCATTGCGGGTGCAACAGATTTGGCCCAACCATTCCAGATCATAGAGAAAAAACCTAAAAACTCTGTTAATTGTGATACATTTAATATAATATGCCTTTATATTTCGTAAGATGTTTTAGTAACCATGAACATAAAATAAAAACTGTAAAGAAAACAAAAATAAACAATTAATTATTCACTTTTGACCTAATCGCGGGTGCAACATCAAAATATCGCGGGTGCAACCAGTGTAATTGAAGTGAATATTAACGTCAATTTAACTTATATAGGAACAAAATGAGAGATCAAACAATATTTATTACTAACTAGTACACTTTTTTTGTCGCTTACATTAATTATTTATTTTCAAATACGTCAATATTCGCCGAAAATTATATGAACGTTACATATTAGTTTTTTTCTCCGGCGCTTCCAGTTTCGCGATAATATATTTGATTTGCACGTCTGCCATGTCATTTACGATTTCTGTGAAATGTTTACCATCAATCTTCATCCATATCGCTCTGACATACTACCCCCACATAAAGATATTAAGTTTTTTTTTTGCCCGGTTATCCGGTTTTCAAAACTACATCTGTCTCCATTTCACTTTCATTATTTCTCCCCGTTTTGAATCACGAGCCCTTTCCCGACGGAGGTGTTCGGCATAAAGTTCAGGATTTTATTTTAATCTCCGCCTATATTTCTGCGAAGCAGTCTCATCTCATCAGAATATAATGTAGACACATATTAAATGTATATCATCAATAGTATTAAGCATATTATTTGTCAAGGCATATAAAAACCAACAAAATATGTAATTAATCACACAAAAAAGTTAAGTGACAAAAAGTTGCACCCGCGATCTGACATTAAGATCGCGGGTGCAACCAATTTAAGTTAACGTTTATTTTGACCTAACAATCATTACACTCTTAAAAGCTATTAATTTAAGTTGAGTTTTGATTTCTTCTTACTTTTACAAAGTTTCAAAATGTTAGCTCTTAATTTCTGTGAAAAAAGTAAACTTTCTTATCTTTTGTATCGTGGGTGCAACAAGTTAACAATGTATTCTAACACTCAATAATGTCTAATAAATAACAACAAATAATTACATTTTTTGAAACAGAAATATAAATGAATATTGTCACTTCAAGTTTAACGGGTAAAACATAAACTCAAGCTATCAGCAACAGCTATTTCGCGTCAGTGTTGCTAGGTATGATTTTCAGTTTGTACCAACTCTTTGGATAGTAATATTTTCAAACGCTCCAAAGTATTTAATATTGAGTAAAATCGATAAAAATAATAATTAAATATTAAATTTCGACTTTCTTCTTTGCACTATTCGCAAAAAAAAACAACTTATAACGTGATTAAAAAAATAATGTCGGTAATCGTCTATAGCGGAATCGCCCAGTTGTGAATTCTGGGTATCAATTTTATCTTGCAGGGTAGTAATTTTCTATGTAGGTTTGAGGAAAGTCGCAGGCTCCTCCAACTTGGAATCAACATTCAAAGTCGTGGTCCTGCTGAACGAGCGAGCGAAAGTTATCATCGTTGATTTCTCGATAAATAAAAATGATTCAGTTCTGTTTTTTTTACGAAATGGATCACATTTATGGGTAGTAATTATTTGTATACTTATAATAGCTGTAGCATGCCCCCGTTTTCGGCGCTCATGGTGGTTCTGCTGAATGGAGCGTGACTACCGCAGGACCACCTTCAAAGTCGATTTTCTCGAAAACTACTAAGGTACCAATTTTGTTGTTCGGGTACTAATTGGTACCAATTGAGTAGTAATTATTTACCAAATATGGAAGCGGTTGCTGTCGGGGTCCTGCGGTAGTCACGGACATCTAAATAGAGGTTGGTAACTCAGGTATAAAGATAGCTGATAATATAATATTCGAAAAGGCGACATGCTGACATGCTGTGCCGATCTTAAATAAATTGGTGGTAAAGGCATTAATGATCTGTAACTAATTGAAGCTAAATGCAAAATTGTAGTTTGAATGTAGTTTTTCTGCAGTTGGCATGCAGTACTAACGCCTGTACACTGATAGAGACTAACTCAAATAATGCCAATGAATGACTAGATCTGTCTATACCAGAAAATATATCTGTCTGTACCTGTTCCCAACCCAACAGTAATGTTAGCATTGATAATCCTCCTGACAGGACAGAGGCCGGACTTCAGCCGAGTGTTGGAAGCCGGACAATGTGCTACAGACACTCCTTTGCTGGGCAGCAAGGTCAACTCATCATCTGTTAAGTGTACTGCATGAGCCATGATGCACTGGAAAATGATGACAAATTTAGTAAGTACAAAGGCTTTAAATTGATTTACTTTGCAACTAGAAACTTTATTACAGTTGGATATGGTTTATTTTACATTGTAACGATTAGTTATATCAGATTTTGCTGGTCTGAAATAAACTTAGGCTGAGTTTTCACCTCTAAATTATTGCAGAATTAGACAAATTGTCAAGCATGCATTATCTGCTGTGATTGGCTGTTGAAAATTCATTCAACCAATCACAGCAGATAACGCGTGCTTGACAATTTGACAAATTCTGCGATTATTTAGGGGTGAGAAACTCGGCTTTAGTCAACTAATATTTAGAGTTGATTACTGATTACTGTTAGCTAGTATCATTTCGCTACTGGGCAAAAGTTATACACAGTCTCTGAAGGGAAAAAAATAATAAAAATACTAGTATGACGCGGACGAAATCGCGGGCAACAGCTAGTTTACATATAAAACTGCAGCTTACCTTGTTACTTAGAATACCGCTTTTGTCGTATACATGCCCATAGGTCTTGCATTTAGGATTTGTCTCCAAAACATATTCTATTTCTGAGAGATTTTCGGATATATGGCTCTGTAAATAAAAGAAATAACATTATAAAACTTTTGTCTTTCTAGTAGAGTATTTTGGAAAGCATAACATAACATCAAGTCAGTATTCCTCACCAGGTTAGGCAGAGGTTTATCTATAATAAACCTAATTTTCCATCAACCAACCTATGCCATCAAATCCAGACTTGTATCAAGTTGCTACTCAGAAATTTCAGATGGAAATAACCCGATATCGGTTTACCTTTCCAGGGAATTAAACCCAGGACCTCATTGCTTGCTACCACTAGATCAATGAGGGAGTACTTTGGAGAATAAGATTTATAGTGCTAATAACACACGTGCGGATTTGGTACGGACGGACCACGGATTTGTGGACGGAGTCAGTCCGCGCCTACCATATCTGAGCGTGTGTAGAGTGGTCCGCCGGACATTATTATTATTAATTGAGTCCGCCTCGGTCCGCTTGTTTACACATCAGATATGGCCATCGGTCTGCTCCGTACCAAATCCGGACGAGTGTAGTTTTTTTTTTTAAACATTGCTCCACACTAGGAATTTCTTCCTGTATCGTTTGTGCGTTTACAAACATATAAATTCACATAAACAACACCCAGAGCCGGAACAACTATCTATAGGTCATACAAATATTTGTTCCGTGCGGGAATCGAACTCGCGACACGCAGCGCAGCAGTCAATCGCTCAAACACTGCGCCAACCGTGCGCCCAGTTGTCGGTTAGTTGGGCCGTACCAACTACGACCAGCGTTAAAAAGGCCCCGATTTATGGGAGATCTGCTGATTTTGGTTATTGTCTCCCGATATTTTTACATTCAACTTAGATTTAAATAAAAATGGCAAATAATGTGCTAAATACGGCAACACTAGGATTTGTGGGCGGAGTTAGTCCGCTCGTACCAAATACGGACGTGCCTTAGCACTATTATATAAAAACATAAGTTTATACCTGAATCCTGCAGTCATATTTCTTAGCTATGCTGGCCAGACCATCCATTAGTTCTTTATCACAGCTGACTGCAAATCTTGGAGTCACCACCGGTTCCACCAGCTCATTCTGGAATAGACAATATTTTATCACCAATGGGTACTGAATATATAGAAAGAAGACCGGTATAAAAAAACCGGCTGAGTGCGAGTCCGACTCGCGCACGAAGGTTTCCGTACCTTTATCGCAAACAACGGCAAAAATCACGTTTATTATATGGCACCCCTACTTAAATATTTATTTTATTCTGATTATAGTATTTGTTGTTATAGCGGCAAAATAATAACATCATCAGTGAAAATTTCAACTGCCTAGCTATCACGATTCATGAGTTACAGCCTGGTGACAGACCGACGGACCTTGGAGTCTTAGTAATAGGGTCCCGTTTTTACCCTTTGGGTACGGAACCCTAAAAAAGACTGAATCAATACTCCCAAATCATGGCAGTATTTGTGGTGCCTTATACTTTTCTGAGATGAATTACCACATAAAATTTACTCCAGCCTCCCCAAACAATGAATTGTTACAAGGCTTCTTTCTCTATTATTTCTAGTTCTGCTGCAGATGATGATGTAATTTTAACAAACTTTTATTAGGTTTCACCTGTCTATAATCAAATTTTGAACCCTCTGCCCAGTATCCGATTGAGCTGACATTTTGCACACATGTATGTTTCTCGTGACAATGCAATTTTTAATATAAAAGCTCAAATAAAAATAAATGTGTAAAAGCTTGTTATTATTATAGCAGCCTCTACTGGTCGGCCTACCCCTGGTCAAAGGCCTTTCTCCCTTCTTTACACTTTACCATGGCTATTGGCAGATGAAGTCCAATGAAGCTACCTAATTGGCCATAAGTCATTAATTCTTTAACAAATGCCTCATGTCTTGCCATTTTCGCCTCGGACTTCCAGAGTAAAAAGGTAAATAAATGAGTAGAGTCTTTGGTTGACTGAGAGTTTTCAGATATTTGCAGAAGTAATCCAATTTATCATGAAGGTATCTAGTTCGTCATTAAGTCTTTAACAAATGCCCATGTCTCGCCATTTCTGCCTCGGTCTACCAGAGTAAAAACGTAAATGAGTAGAGTCAATTCTTTTTATGTTAGCACCTTGTTTTTAAACAAACATGTAAATTGTATTATATTTAATTAAGATTTTGTGTGTTGTGCTGTGTCTTTTGTGTGCACTAAATAAATGATTTATCTATCTATCTATCATTGATTAAATAAGAGTTTACGGATATTTGCAGAATTAATCCAATTTCTCATGAAGCTATCTAGTTTGTCATTAGTCATTAATTCTTTAACAAATGTCCATGTCTCGCCATTTTTGCCTCGGTCTACCAGAGTAAAAACGTAAATGAATAGAGTCATTGGTTAAATGAGAGTTTACGGATATTTGCAGAAGTAATCCAATTTCTCATGAAGCTATCTATCTCGTCATTAGTCATTAATTATTTAACAAATGTCCATGTCTCGCCATTTTTGCCTCGGTCTACCAGAGTAAAAACGTAAATGAGTAGAGTCATTGGTTAAATGAGAGTTTACGGATATTTGCAGAAGTAATCCAATTTCTCATGAAGCTATCTATCTCGTCATTAGTCATTAATTCTTTAACAAATGTCCATGTCTCGCCATTTTCGCCTCGGTATTCCAGAGTAAAAAGATAAATGAGTAAAAGACATTGGTGAATGAGAGTTCAATACATAGAGTCACAAACCTGATAAGAAATAACTTTTTTGACAAAAGTTTCAACTTCCTCCAACTCTTTCTTGGTGTCATTGTAATACCCTGCATCATTCTCCTTGTTCATGCTCACTTTACCGATGAGTGCCCTCTGGTGGTGCGTGATGGCACTTTTAACAAGCTCAAGTGTCCCTTCAACGTGTAGAGATCCAAAATAGCAGGCGGTTGTAGTTCCATTTTTGAGTAACCTTTGCTGGAAATATCAAAATAAGAATATTATCTACAAAAAAAACAGCTAAGCACTGATATAAGTGAGCATTCTGTCTATGTCCTCAGTAAAAAAATGTGTTTTATTTTTTTGATTTACCTAAATTTAATTTGAAATAACATTAGAAATTTAAACAATCCCCTTTTTACAGCCCATTGAACCGATTTTGATTTCTATTCCGTAACATACGGCATAAAAAGCATAAACCTGTTATCAATCATCATCAGCCGGCAGCCCTTAATATTCCTCCTGCTGGGACACAGGTCCTGGCCGCCAGGATCGGGCGAGACCTGTCTCTGCCACCAGTAGTGAGTGCTATGCTGGCAGAGACAGGGAAATGGCCTCCTTTTTTGAAACCGCCGAGTGGGATCGAAAGAAGGCTGATCCAGTTTGGAGAAGAAGGCGTTGTGGAGACAACCGCTTCGACGCCTAAAACGCCATAACCCCGTCTGTATCATAGGCAGGCGGGACTCCGGGGTCACGGGCGGCCTGATTGGGGACTCTGTTCGCCCGGCATCGGACTCTAGTGGGTGAGTGGTAGTCTGGCCTCTGGCTACAGGTACTACCGTCACCCAACATAGGTTCTATGTTGAGTGATAACACCTTCCGGATCGTTGTCAATGTGGTGAAGCAGTCGACCGCCTCTGACACCATGGCCTATCCTGCAGTAGGAGCGCTGGCCGGATAGCACGGCACGCCAGCATTAATAGCATCAAACGTTGGAGTCTTGTCACCAGCTGCGGGGTGCCATCTGTTTTAGAACCCAATGGTTTGGCACGAGACGATGGGAAGAGACCAGACGGGATGAACATATTGTCTTGGAAGGTGGGTAGACTTTTGATGTGGGATGCAACATGTCTCGACACCCTTGCGCCATCCCATCTTCTTAGTACGGCGGACCGTGCTGGGGCGGCTGCTGCTGGACCTTAAACGGCGAAAATTCAACAACACAACCTTATTGGAAGCTATGTATTTGAGTCATTTGGGGTTGAAACAATAGATCCATGGGGTCCGAGTGCTCATCGAGTTTTTCGAGATGTAAGCAAACAGTTAGTCGACTCTTTACGTCACCCGAGCGAGAGCTGGGCTTTTCCTTAGCCAGAGAATCAGCATTGCTATCCAATGTGGCAATGCAGCCAGTGTTTTGGAAACTTTTCACATTGACGTTGATGTGGATGAATTTTTTGACTCCCAATGAGCCCTGCCATTTTTATAGGCGTTCGTAGTTTTTGATTTAGTTTATACAAATTTCTTTTTTTATATCCCATATCTCGAGGGTTATATTCTTTAAGTAACAATAATACAAAAAAACCTAGAATATGTGGTCCAAAAATGCATAGTTTCTAAGATATCATAAATCAAAATTAATTTATAATACCCATAAGCAAAAAATTATTATTGAAAAATAATTCATATTATTATGTCAGTTGATTCTTTCATATGGTCTCATTCATACCCTAGAGTTACGACATATAAAAGAAAACACCTAGTATATAAGTAGTTATTGTTAATTAAAGTATCATATACTATGTAAATATGTATTTACGTAAAAAAAACTGATAATTTAATATGTTAAAAATATATTGCGATTGAGTTGTCTGAAAAAATCCTGTCAATACTTTCAATTCATTTTTGAATTTTAATTATTTATAGTCTTGACAGGAATTTTTAAGACTACTCATGTTAAATTTGATATAAAATGCTTTTGATCCAGTAAACAGATCGGTGAATGATGCTCCTAGCTGGAATCTTAGATAGATATTAAAAAATCTTCTTACTATAGCTGCCAATAGAAGTCAAAATTGGTGGCCTGGCTGTAAAAATGGATAATCCATATAAGATTTTGATATGCAATAATAATTGGAGTATAAATGACACATAAAATATATAATAAAGTAGCTACCAGACTGGGCAAATAAATGATCTTATCTTATCTTACCACTACCAGCTTCACCTACGTTAAAATCTTTTTTTATCTAAGGAAATAACTCCTAGGATAAAAAGGTATCCTATTGTCTAATCCAGGGCATGGTCTACCCGTCTGCCAAGTTTCATCTAAATCTATTCAGCTGTTAAGACATGAAAAGGTAACAAACAGACAGAGATACTTTCGCATTTATAATATTAGTATGGATTATGCCAGTAGACATAAATATTATTAAATTGTATGATGCATTTCTATTAAGTTACCTACCACAACCTGGTTGTAGACCTTAGATGCAAACTCTGTGTCACTGTACTTCTTCTCCAAAGGGAATGTGTAAGTCGCTAGCCATTCTAACAGTGGTCTATCTAAACCCAGGCCAATATTAGGGAACTGAGGAGCATGTGTGTGGCAGTCCACAAAACCTGGTATGATGAACTGGTCCGGGCTTAAGTTTATTACTTTGTAGCTTGAAAACTCTCCAGCCTTCGCAAGTTTATCAAACTCTTCTTTTGAACCTTTCTTCGTGATCTGTAAAAAAAACAATAATTAAATAAGCTTTCTCCTGCTGCCTAGTTTAGATATTTTAAGGAAATAATTTTTCCATTATTCAAAATATGAATGAATACATTACGTTGTTTATTGTGAGGTTAATAATTCAAGTTTATTGTTACCTTTCCATCTTGAACGGCAATGTAACCGGAGTTTATAACAAGATTTTCCAAAGAACTCGAACTAGCGATTATTCCAACGAACACGATATCTTTATTCGTCATTTTTACTACATGTGCTGAAGTTACTGACCAAATAACGATAAGAACCGTTTTAAATTACGTACTTAAATACGAGTTTCTATATGTAATAAAGTTTTAAAACATAACATAGTGATAACAACACGTTCGTTATCAATTTTATCACCGATGACCACCGATCAGTGTTGCCATACTGTAATGTAAGGCAGTAAGGACTAAAAATCTGTACATGTGACCAAAAAAATCCGTACAAAGTCCGTACGTGCAATAAATCTGAAACTCCGTACGAAATCCCTAAAAAAGAAACCTAAAATTGTCAACATTCAAATCAAAACAAGGTGTATTTGCTAAAAACAAAAAAAGCAAGTTAAACAAATCGTAGTAAATTTTAAAACGGTAAACGGTAAACGGTAATTCCCCGTCATAGAAAACCACGTACGTTCTTTATTTTTTTAATACATTTTTGAGCCAAAAAATATCGATATATCGATGTTTTGGAGAATTTATGTATTGTATATGTCGCATCAAGGCTGGCCGATAGATGCAAACCATCGGGAAGTCAGGAAGTATTCCCTTAGGTTAAGACATCGTGTGTGGGCAGGTCGTTGGGTACAATCGTGCAAATGAAATCACAGAAGTTATTCGATACACTGGGTTTATTTAAATAGTCACAACTCAGTTACATTCCTGCTTACTAATATTACGGATCGACACTGATTCTACGACGTGTTAGCTCTACGGCGGTCAGTACTCAACTGCCATATTCTATGTTCCCCACCACGCAAGTGGTTAGAAATAGCGCGCCAATGCGTAGTTGTTCTTGCTTTGCCGCCAGATGGCGTGCTTGCGATTTGTTTTGACGTCCGTACTATTGACTAAACCCGACACGGCCATCCTGCGAGACAGGCGTCCTCGTCTGTTCATTGTCTGTTCATTGTCAGGTTTTAACAGTGTATCGAATCATGTGGAAATTCTCATGAATGTCCTCAGCTCTTGGGGAAAGCTGAGGGGTCTGTCAGACTACTACTGACTAAAACCACATGGTGTTCTCTAGGCCGTAATTTATCTTGAGAGGCGAGCGTGGAACACAACACGTCGCCTTCTCGGGCCTCTCTCAGGTGACAGATCCCCAAATCTATCACCCGCAGGCATCATCTTATCCTTGCTCACTGCCATCTCATGTCGTGTTGCACCACACGTCCTCTTAGTCTACTCCGACCCGCCAGTCTCCCATCATTCAAGGGATGTTTTTCTGAAACACAAAATTTCCAAACAGTATTCACTCGTCCAATCCTGACTCATACTCTAGAGTGAGGAAACATTTCGAAACAATCAAACATGATCATTTAAATCTCTCTGTTCACCATTGCAAGGAACAAGTAATTCTATTTTCAATTTAAAGAAAATAGCAACTTAATCATCGATCCGGTACCTGATAGCACCTAATCTTCGTGATTACAAAGTCCAAGTACCACTGATAGTCATTAATGTCACATTTAATGAAACAAAAGAAACACGACACCAGGTATCTTATTCACGATCTTTAGCCATCACATAGCTCTCTTAGCTATCTCATAGCTCTCTTAGCAATCACAATTGCTCTACTCGCACATCCTCACGATGTCGAGTCAACTCAACTCTCTGAACTTAGAACCAGTTCCCCACAGACATTTAGCCTGTCGTATGTTACGTCAATTCGTCATCTACTATCTCAATTGGTACTTGAGCTTTGTGTATCTTACTAACACAACCTACGCATAGTAATCAAAATTAAAAAACCAAAAATATTTCAATATTCGTAATGAAGGCTTGACGATTCGAACGTCATCAACATTAACATGGTGACCTCACCTCTCGCGTGACTATGCGAGTTTACTTTATTTTAACCTCATAACTCAACAGGAATCCTCTGTAAGGTTCCTTACACAAACGTGTTTTTTTACACCGACTTACAGGTGCCCTACAGGCCCAAAGTTGCTACAATGACCTCTAGTTGCCACACTGGCCTACAGTTGCCATAAAGGCCTCCAATAGGCACACGGGCCTTTAGTTGCCACACAGGCCAACAGTTGCCTTATAGGCCAACAATTGCCACACAGGCCAACACAAAACGCTCGGCTACTCCTGACCAAATCATTGGGTTCGTGATAATAGGGAAATTTTTAGAACTCTGATCTTTAACTAAATCATTACCCTGGGCCATGTACCACAGTCATTCCAGACAAATTTCAAAACTGCTGCAGCAAAAACTGCCAAGCAAAAAGAAACCTTCGAGTAAAACCTCTAACGCCACGGCTCTAAAGCCGACCAGCAATTGTATTGCTCTCACACAACGGTCTCTCTAGACCCCGACCTACGCCAGAATCCACTGGTACGGTCAAACATAAAACGGCTGATAGACTCAATTACTCGACATCTTAAGCTTGCTCATCATCATTAAAATCCTTTTAACATCAACATCGACTGGTACATGACCCGCTGGCATCTTCCTCATCCTACCTTATGCATACTGGTAGGTTCTAAGCGTACCTATTTAAAGTTTTCGGTGTATAACGATCACCATCCTGTCATAATTTACACGTCCTATCGCTATAACGCAACGGTGCTATTCTTATCACCGAGCGATAGTTACCTTTAAAGTCATTCTACTATTTGTTATGTTCGAACGGGAACGAAACCGCTGCTGAATTGGAGCGGGAATGTAATATAATGTATACACGTTAAGTTGTGATACCAGCATGACAAATAGTATGTTTTGATGATACCACAGTATAAAATATAAATGTTACTAAATAGAAATAAGGATCACCAAACGTGTTTTTTAATACAATAAATTATTCAAACCATATTACTTAAAATTTGATTGATTCAAAAATGGAAAATTTGGATGCTAAAATAATAAAAACTTAGAAAACGTTTCATTTTACGACTCTTTCAAGCCAGATTTGTGAAACGAAACGTTTTGGTTATGTCAAAGACTCGAAAGTTTGATGATGTAAACAATCAGCGGGAAGCAAAAACTTTTGTTGGAAGTTCATCAAAATGATTGATTTACTGTGAGTAGGTATTTGTTTTATTATATTATTGCTTATTTAATTATCAAGTCAAATATCGCACCATAGACCGTTATTGTTGTTTTGTATTGTATCCAGTGCTAAGCGACAAATGTTTAAGTAAATATTGACGACCCACTTGAGATCTTGAGGGTTACACACACACGACCCAAGTGAGCCCAAGTTACACTTGTATTAGCTAAGTTTAGATAAAATTTTAAATTATGTGACAACTTGCAGATTGGTGCTTTCATTTTCTGGCAAAAGATTTAGTCTCGCTACAACTGTTCTTCTAATAATACGTAAATATTTTCAATGGAAGATACCAGGCGAAAAACAACATCAGTTCGACAACTCGAACTGCTTCTTACTTTCATGGAGGGACATACGAATTTTGCCGTGGGACAAGTCCGGTCCAAAGAAGGACGAGCCGTCTCAGCTCGCTTGTGGGAACAGTGCGCTGAAATTTTAAATTCCGAAGGCGTTATAAGGACCCCTAAGGATTGGTCAAAGGTATGTTTTCAAGTTGATATTATGTAATCATTAGAAATACTAATTTGACATGACAATAACAATAACTTTTTATCTCTTTTAGTTTTGGAATGATTATAAATGTAGAGTGCGGACCAAGCTCTCTGAAATAAATAGAGGTTTTAGGGCTACAGGGGGTGGACCGAGCAGGGTACCTCGGTTAACTCCTCTCGAGGAAAGGGTGGCTGCCCTTCTAGGTAGAGATGTTGGCCCACTTACTGGAGTCCGTCAAGATCCAGAGATTCAAATTGAGGTGATGAGACAATTGTTGATAATGATAATTAAATTCCAAAAATTCAATCATTTATCTTACATGTTTAATATTTTTTTGTTCAAACAGTACCTCAACAATACTGAAAATATAGAAGTGGAACAGGAAGTGGCACTGCCAGCGTCAAACTCACCTGTTTTGTGAGTAACCTACTTCACCTTTTTGAGAATTGATATTAGCCATTTACTTACATAATTATTTATAAATTCTTTCTTTCAGAGATTTATATTTTATTCAAGAGAGTTCCGGCGCTCAAGGAAACATGTCGCCAGCGAATTCCAGCAGAACAACACTGGAATCGCCAACAATGACTACAGAATCTCAGCAGAGAGATGCTCCTGTGGAAGCAGTAGACGTTCAGCCAGCCAGTCAAGGCTCCACACCACCACCAATAGGTTCTCATTATTTAATAACTTCTCATATTGATTTTCTGTCATTAGATTATATTTTAAAACATTAATTAATGAAAAGCAGCAAGTTAAGTTTTTGTCCAGTCACTTTTTATTTCATAAAATCTATACAATAACAAATTCAACAAAAAAATCTTAACTTAAAGTTCAAATATTCATGGACCTATTAGTATTATCTATTTGACATAGAAAAACTCCAATCTATAAAAAGCGCTCTCAAGGGTCCTTCCACTTGACAACCCTTGGCTCACTTATAAGTAACCAACATGCAGGTACTAAGGCGAGCAACACTCTCACGTCCACGCAAACCAAAACGAAACAATTACTCTATATTTAATGTGTATTTATACAATAGATTCTTACGTTTTCTTTATTTTCAGAAAGGCCTAGAAACCGACAGCCGAGACAAAATCGCCCGCGCGCAGGTGTTGCCCGCCCCCGAGTACATCAGAGTAAGTGACATTTTGATAAACAGAAAACTGCCAATTCGAACCCAATTAATAGCTATAATTAATTACATATTGTAGGGAACATGACAGCTCTCGATGAGGCCAGGGCAACCATAGCCCGCATTGAAGAGATGCGTGCGCGAACAGATGCAACATTGGCCACAGCAGCATTAAATATATCGACTGCTTTGACCAGCATGGCGACTGCTTGGACCAGCATGGCGGAGAGTCTGCGCATCTACATAACTCGGAGTAAGTATCTTAGACGCAGGTCTATAGAGCGAATCTAGTCAATCCTTAACCTGAGCTCAATTGCGCTTCATCCGAAAATCAACCTTATTTGCATAAAGTTATTGTTCTATTTCATATGATAAGCTTGATCACAGATGTCTGAAAGAATATGCAACCCAACTTTATGCAAATAAGGTTTATTTTCGGATGAAGCGTATCTCTGCTAAGCTTAAGGCGCAAGTATGCCCCAATGGCCTTGAGCATCCCGGCAAAGCTAAACTCACACACCGGCACGGCTCACCATCTAAAGAACCTCTAAACACCAATCTGTCTATCTAAAAATATTTTTAAACATCCAAGTCGTTTTGGAGGAGTTTCCAAAAGTTGCGAAAAAATGTCGTGCTGTTAATTATTTTTTTAAAGCAAAACTATTAGTTACACGAAAAAACCTTGAGTTCCAAATTATGTACATGAATCAATAATAAATATATTTTTTTTTCAAACCTTTTAACCTAGCCGTTACTAAGGAGTATGCTTTAGAAAGTAACCGTTTTACGGCACTAAAGCGCATGTAGGCCCTTAAGTGATTTGGGCCGAAGTTTTTTTTTTACTTTGAGTACCTGAGTATGGTAGAGAATAGAGATTGCATTGTGTGCAGTGGTTCAATCAACAGTTTTAGATAAAGTTTTATGAATTATTTATTTAATAATCAAGAATACGCATTTATTATTGTTGTAGGCTAATAATAACATTATATAAAGCAACCAGGTTCTATTTATATATTTTATAATAATGGAAATATTGTTTGTTTCAGATGAATGAGTAATGATGATGACTGATGCATGGATGAAGAAGTTTATTGCTGTATATATATAGTATTATTCATAATCAAGCTCAAAACAATTGTTTCATTAAAAACACACCTAATACTTCTTTTGTTTTAATGGTTAAGCTTTATTATCATTTACTTATATCCTAAAACATAAAAAAATAAAATGACTTAAACTTTTAATCATTTGAGATAGACACTACAAGGACAATCTGTTTCTTAAACTTTTAACAGACCTATGTCTGTTAAAATGTAAAAATACACAAAGTAAATTAAGATTTATTGCCTTGAAGACCACAGGCGTTGCACCAAAGCTGCTTGGTAATTCCGTCCTTGCTCTAACAGGTAATTCGGGCGCCGCCGTAATCCTTGACCACCAGCAATAAATCCAGCACCATCATTTACTTCTCCACGCTGACGCCCCATAACTTCTAGGTCCTCATCGTCTAACTCAAGACCTGATTTGAGCGAAATGTTGTGCAGTACACAACAAGCATTAATTATTTTTGCTGCAACTTCTGGCTTGTAGTGCAGCTTTCTATCTACTAGTAAGCATCTGCAATAACAATGTAATTTGTAATAATTGCAATATTAATTTTAATATAAATTCACTTAAGAGGTATAATAAAATGTATACCTAAATCGAGCTTTTAAAATTCCTATACATCGTTCAACAACATTTCTTGTACTCATATGCTTCTCAGTGTAGTATGCTTCAGGACTGTTTGGAGCAGCATTGAGTATAGGGGTCATCATTGCTCGCCTTAAAGGAAATCCTGAATCGCCTGCAAAATTAATATCATTTATAAGCATGCATTTAAAGAGGGATGTTACACTGTTATAAATCCAGGATCAAGGCTCATATCCTTTATGTGTATGTAATAAATATTATAAACACAAAGTACTCTTATTATGTCTATATCTAGTCAAATATGATCTATGATTCTAGATGTAAATTGTATGATAGTTTAATATGCCTCATATAAAGATATTATTGAGTAAACTATGATGAAATAATTACCTTACCTAATAAATAAAAATCTTCACCAGTAGTGTTAATCAATTCATCTAGGATTGGCTTTAGGGGATTATTATTCCATGCAGCACTATCATGAGTTGATCCCGGGTTACTCGGATCAACACACAAAATTCGGGCATCTGAATCACAAATCTGAAAAAGTTTAAGATATTAATATTTATTTATTTCGACTGCTATCTCTATAAAGATTTTAAAGAAGAAACAACTCACAATTAAAGTATTTAAGGAATGATATCCCTTTCTGTTAAAATAACGCTCTTCGTGAATTATTGGCGGAACTATAGCAACATGTGTACCATCAATGCAGCCCAGAACTCCAGAAATGCCAAACTTTCTATAAAATCTGTAAACAACACATTATTTATATTAATGAGGATATGAGCTAATCGCTCATCATACAGTCAGAAATGGATATAATGCAATACTTGCCCTCTTTTGATTTCATCACGATCTTCTCTGGAGCTTGGAAATTTAACATATTTTTTAAAAATATTGGGCTGGTTTAGCACCTCAGTCACTTGTTTAAGTGCTCGAGAAACTGAGGGTTGTGATACGGCATGACATTGCGACTGTCCTACCAGTGTTTGGTACGAACCAGTCGCATAAAAAGCCAGTGCAACCAAGATCTAAAACAACAATTGAGAATATTTTATCAAGTTGTGAAACACAACACTAAAACATAATTGTACAAGTACTGGGTACTTACCTTTGTTTTCGTATCAATGCCATCAGAACGAAGATTAACTGGCATATGAGGACTGATTTCCTCAGTTAAAGCCCTTGCAAGATCTTTGGAGAGTCGGTATGTTTTAATGAACTGTCGATCCGTCAAGTCAAAAGCATCATTGTACATTCTTGACGATACATTTTTTCTTCTTACTCTTCCATTGTCAACCTCATGGGCAAGTTTAACAAAATCCATATAAAACATCATTATTTTTAAATAAAAAATGCAAAAAGTCCTAGACCGATACCACAAAAGTTGCACTTTACCAACTTTTACTCAACCGCGAATTTTGACAGATGTACCGTCCGATTGTCGTTCCGATGCGATTCTATCAATGTGTCAAAACATTAGTAGAATGCGTGTAAATGTCACGCTTGCGTTCGACTTTGTTAGCAGAATACGATCTTGCGGTTGTCTCGATCGATCGTTGCGTTTCGACTAAACCGTAACTTATTTTGGATCGTTATTCATTAGCAGAATGAGAAAACGCTATAAAGCTGTGATTCAGCGGCGATTTCGCTGCGATCGTCACACAATATGGTTAGTAGAATCGGCCCCCAGGGCCTCTTCAGTTTTCGTACAAAAGTTTCCCACACAACACTATTCATTAGAAAAAGGTCCGACGATCAACAAGTTCAACTAAACAAAGTAATTGTAACAATTCTGTTACTCTTTACCATAATTCAAAGGCAATGCATACTCAACTCATAAACCCTCTTCAAAAACCCATCGCCACATGGTACGCATGAGGTGCGGTCCAGAATTGGTCTTATGAGTAAACATGTTAATCAGATTTGGTTTCACTACCACTGTCATCAACTATGATGTCTAATCCTCAAGGAACTTGGTGATCGGGGATCCTTCTCACAAGATTCGCACTTTTTACTCAAAGATCTTGGAATATACTGACGGCTAATAAAAGGGAAACAACTAACCCTGATAATATTAAGGAGATTCACGAATTAGCTCGGATCAATATCATTTAAATCAGATTATCAACAGTAACCCTTTACTATCGCTCACTAACTCAGTTTTTATGTAAGGAAAACGATCGCGAGATCTACTGCTATCGTAAAATTACTTTGAAAGAAAGCGTCGTCGTTACGCAACATAAGATCTGATCTGAATACACGCAAATTACCGTTTCTAACTCGATACAATTGCGATAGCCCAACGACATCACTAACTCGCTTTGCCACTGAAAACTACTAACTATTCAGTCATTTAGGATATTTCATCTCCTTCTTATGGGATATCTTATCCTAAAGTTCGTACTGAACCAAATGTTGAAACTATACTGCCAATAGGAAACTCACCAACTACTTGCCTTTTAGTAAGTGTGTCTAAATTACCTAGTGATAGTGCTAGGTATAACCACTACCAATGCAGTGATCAAACATGAACACTCTTAGAACTCGAAATAGCATCTCTTCACTGGAGAACCTTCGACTTCACTCTCGAAATAAAATGGAAGCGACTCACCGAGTATTCCATTCCAAACTTGCGCGCGCTCGTAACGTTCGGCTACCACCTGCGAACTGCTACCATGCCGTTCTTCTTATCCTCTCAGATGTTGACGCGTCAACCTTCGCGCTCAGCATCTGAATCGCTAGCCTCCAGCAGAGGCTTCAGGCTGCGACACAATATGGTATCTGAAACATGAAAAATATTACGAGAGTATATGTTCACGCGGTTATCTTAGCCATACACAGCTTTGATGGGAATCAACCGGTGTAGTAACCAAAACCAATCAATCTGCCCAGCCTTTTCCTGACAACATTGGGGTCGGCTTCCCGTCCTACCTGATACAGCTGAGTAACAGTGTTTTTACATGGAGCGACTGCCTATCTGACCTCCACAACCCAGTAACTGGGTAACACGGTACCCCTTGGCAAGACTGGTGTCAGATCTCAGGCTTCTGACTACCCCATAACGACTGTCAAAGACTTTTAAATGACAGGCGGGACCAACGGCTTAATGTGCTTTCTGAGGCACGGAAGAAACTCGGTACGTTGAAATGGTCACCCATCCACGGACCGACCTCGTCAAGCGTTGCTAAACCTTGATGATCGACCAGTGCGGCTGTTATTATTTAGCCAGGAGTTTCTTGTAGTAGTAGTAACCTAAACCAGCATGGCAAAATAGGTTATTATGGGCACAGAATGTGATTGCAGAGTTCCTGTCCAAAACATGAACCACACATCACAGTTTCCCAAGTGCCCTACCCAGGTATATGGGCTTTAGAGAATCCAATGAATGCCATAGCATTTTAAGTCGCAATTAATGAGGCATAGTAGGGTTTTCCACTTTTTAGAAAGTTTGGCCCACCGACCACAAAAGAAGAATAATAAGCTTCTTCTCAAACTTAGTTAACTCTCACTAAATAAAACTACAAAACACACTACAAAACTAGTCAAAATATTTCATTTGGAATTATCATAATTTCCAGACTGAAGTATAAGGTAAAGGTACGGTACGGTAAGAGGAACAATAATAGTCAGCCAAGGTCAGTCAAGGGTTATTTCCAGTGATAATAGAATAATAACTCTTCAACAACACCAAAACTTGACCATCGATAACTAACATGAAACTATGAGCTGACACGGGCCACCCAGACGAACCACTGACCACCATACCGTACACAAAACCAGAATTTTGAATAATGAACACACTTTTCCATAGTCATAACAAAATGAAAACGACTCACCAGATTGGCATAAAGATCAGTGTGTATGGATCTTTTCACATGTCCACACGCTCCTCCTTGACCTGTCCAGCTCCTTGGTTGTTAGCCTCCTTCCTGCTCCGTTCCGGACTGGTTTTTTTTCATTATTCAAGACTGAGGGTAGTCGCAGAAAACTCGACAACTGTTTCTATCTGACACCGCAATTTTTTTTGCAAGAATGTAACCGCCACTTTCACTACCATTGTTTCTATGTGTGATCTCATTAGCCCGACCGAATCCCACTTCTGATGTCGCATCAAGGCTGGCCGATAGATGCAAACCATCGGGTAGTCAGGAAGTATTCCCTTAGGTTAAGACATCGTGTGTGGGCAGGTCGTTGGGTACAATCGTGCAAATGAAATCACAGAAGTTATTCGATACACTGGGTTTATTTAAATAGTCACAACTCAGTTACATTCCTGCTTACTAATATTACGGATCGACACTGATTCTACGACGTGTTAGCTCTACGGCGGTCAGTACTCAACTGCCATATTCTATGTTCCCCACCACGCAAGTGGTTAGAAATAGCGCGCCAATGCGTAGTTGTTCTTGCTTTGCCGCCAGATGGCGTGCTTGCGATTTGTTTTGACGTCCGTACTATTGACTAAACCCGACATATATATTAGTAACACTAATCCGTACGTAATGGTCGAAATTCTTGTCCGTACATATGGCAACACTGCCACCGATGGATGGCAACCTTAGATAAAGTACCTATAGATTTAGCCTTAAAATGAGCTTAATTGATAGAGCGAGATCGCTAATTGGCAGCCCCATGTAAATAATAAGGATAAAAGATTATTTTTTGTCTTTGTCACCATGGCCAGCTTTTGTGGTTTGTCAAACGCTAATATCATGGCAGGTTTGACAAACTAACTCGGTCGTGTTTGATTTTTTTGTGGTTTCTCGGGATTAACCCTCAGTTTCCCAGCTTAAAATTATCGGAGAATAAAATGTGACAAATTGTCAAACACACGTTATCTGCTGTGATTGGCTGTTGAAAATTCATTCAACCAATCACAGCAGATAACGCGTGCTTGACAATTTGTCACATTAATTCTCCGATAATTTTGACCTGGGAAACTGGGGGTAAGTGTTTATTGAGACAAGGAATTGGGTTATTTATAGATAATAAGTGTCAGTGCGATGGTGGGTTGAAGTGTTCTAGGTTGTAAAAGCCAAAGTGTTATTGTTGTTCATGTGCGGCCACGCCATGGCTCCATCTATAGGTACTTTATCTAATATGGCAACAAAGTTACTTTTTTATGGTTTTGTAATGTTTAAATACTCGTCTTTTAAGTTCCAATTTTAGCGTGGTTCCTTTTTACCCGACTGCCGAAGGAGGGTAATGTGTTTATCAGTCTATGTATGTATGTATGTAAGTTTGTATGTATGTTTGTTCCTATATGGCGTTCCAGAGACCAAACGCGTTGGCCGATTTTGATGATTCATACGTCAAGCGATGCGTCTTAATCCTGCGAGTGTCATAGGCTACATTAAAATTTGACAATAGAAAAATGGCGGATTTTGGGTGCCATATTGTGGGGGCCCAAATTTTTTTTTTCTTCCTTACCCATCGTGTGGGGTATCAAAATAAAGGGTTTTAAGAGGTGATTTCATAACAGTTATATGTTTAAATGTATCTAATTGGAAAAAAAAACTTACTAAAAAGTTATAAATAAAAAAACTTAATTCAAAAAACCCGACTGCTTCAAAAGCGAACTAAAAAGTCGTAAACAAGGAAAAAATCATGCGATACACCAGATTTTGGTCAGCCAGCCCGCGAATATGTATCCTCCGACTGCACAGCATAATTTTTTCCTTGTTTACGACTTTTTAGTTCGCTTTTGAAGCAGTCGGGTTTTTTGATTTTTTGAATTAAGTTTTTTTAAATTTTTATGCAAAGAAAGGTGTATAAAAAATCCTTTTGTTTTAAAAACGTATGCTTATTTAATTTAAAAATCTATGGAATTATTGAAATCACTTAGAAAACAACAGTAGAATAAGATAAGTTAACATCTACCTTTTCTGAATGAAGCTCAAGATAATTCGAGCTACAATAAAATTAATATAAGCTATCGTAAATGTAAGGTCAGATTAGTAAATTTTATCGCCTAGCGGTAGTTATTCTGTACATAATCTCGTGCCAGGACGCATGCGCTTGTTCTTCTCCTTCGCGCCAATTGACAAACTGTCCTGTCCGTGCATTTTGTATCCAGGACACGGAGTTGGAGCTGGTGGCTTTAACCATAGCTTCTTCGAGCCGGTTATTCATCTTCTTAGCTTCTTCGGCAGCCTGTGGTACATAATAAAATGAAATGTCGAAAAAGCCGGCAAAAGGAAAATATCGCAAAAAGGGGTTGATAACTACGTAGATCAAAAGGCCAATTCAATACCGCCCCTAAGACATAAAAAAGGAGTTTCTGACAGACAGCGGGTGGGATGCGATTGTAATAGTTCTATTAAACTACGGCAATTGCGAGGGGCAATTGCCGTAGGAGGAGGTTGTAATTATCTCAGTTTGCATGTACCTGGTTAAAGAAACCATTGGCAACTGCAAGTCGTCCAGACAACATGCATGAGTTGGCTCTTAGTAGGCACCAGCGGGGATATATGGTGCGCAACACACGGGCGTCGTTCTCCAATCGCGCTAGTTCCCTATCCGCTATCGAACGGAGCTCCATCAGGTCCACCACCTATTTGAAAAGCAAGAACACTTTTAACATTATTAGTCCAGTCATCAATTTGAGATTGTTTAGTATATCACTGATATAGGTGTAGCAAAGCAGATATTTATTATTCACCTTTCGTAAATCGTCCATTTTTCTTGCTAAACTCTCTAGCATCCCTTCTGCAAGTCTCATTGCACTTAAAAGAGTGGTCATCGAACCATCATCTTCATGTGATGCCCAGCTTAGCGCTTCAGATTCAAAACGTTTTACCCTCCTCTCTGAATCTGCCCTGAGCCAATAGGTCCATAGCCCAACAACTAGCCTGCGCCGACTAGGCCCTGCAGATTTACCCCTACTTATTGCATATTCGGCGAAACGACTTATATCTTGTGGCGATTCCAATTGAAACCCTGCGTCCAGTATCATGTCCATGCACAACGCATGATACCACGTCTCACTGTCATATGATATATGGTCTGGGCCTGTGCGCAAGGCGATTTGCAAGATATCGATAGCTTCTGCTATTCGTCGACGGGTTAGCAGAATGTAAAATAGATCTGGTATTAGCTCCAGAGATACGTCTTCAGCTAGCAGGAAACGACTTACAGTTAACGCACGGAAGCCTGCGCGTATTGTTGGCGCTAGTTCTGCTCTGGCCATCCGAGCTCGGAAAGATGACATAAAAAGTTTTCCAACAGCAAAAAGTTCATCAGCCTGAATTGGATTTGGATGTTTTTTCAGAGAGTTACCTGCCATTTGTTCTATTTCTGCAGTAGATTCCGGCGCACCGCGATCCAGTTCTACTTGCAAAGCATTGCAATAAGTGTCGCAGATATCCACTACAGAACATTCCACAGTCTGCACTATATGCAATGCACGGAACGCTGTCATCCTTGCTACTCTTACATCCCCAAGCATGGTGTACAATAAAGTTGCAATGTTCAAACAAAACACCGAATCCATTTTCAACATTTGTTTATGTAAACGATGCTTTTCTCTTTCGAATCTGAAGGCCTTTATTATATTTCTCAACTTTAAATATTCAGGTACTTTGTGCATATTTATACCATAAATTTCTGCAGCTTGCTCGATTTCTGCTTTAGCCAACGTAAGTCTGCCTAATACCAGGCATGTGGCAGCCCTTACAGAATGTATTTTTCCTAAAAATCGTTTTTTTTCAAATGATTCTAGTTCGGGAATTATTTGACACATGCCTTCAGCCTCATCTAGTTTTGAAAACACATTTTCAACGTTACTGCTTAGTACACACAAATGAGAGTACTTGATCAGGAATTCAATGGCTTTTGATTTCAGTTCTGCATGTATTGCATGGTACACGACTTGCTCACAAATCGTTATATTTAAGTCTGCACAAGTACATCTAGCAAAGTTGGTGGCGGAAACACCTTTTTCTATTTTGACACTAAAAGTTCTTTTAGTTTCGTCATTTCTCAAATTTTCTATGTCTTCCTGACTGTCAACGATGCCGAGGTTTTCCCAATCACTAGGATCACTAGCTTCAGTAACCTCACGAAGCATGTCAAAAATCTTGTAACTTTCAAACTCTTCCGAGTTGCTCTTTTCAAGGTCAGTAAAGTTAGTCATGGTTACCTTTTTAACTGATCTACGGCTGCTCGGGCCAGCCTCACCATAGGTGACTTTTGTTTTTAAAATAGGTGCTACTTGAGAAATTCTCTTATCATATTGAGTACTGTCTATTGAGGTATGAGGCATTATTTCACTAGACGCTTTTGTTGGCTTTAAAATTTCCTTTGGGAGGGTTGCTGTTTCTGCTTCTGATTTTGATTTATATACATTAGTTGAGCTTATTACTGGTGACGTTATTTGAGACTCCTCTGAACTTTCGTCTTTTACTATCATAGTCTCCATTGAATTAGTTGAGAAGCTATCTTTAATTGGTGTTTCATCTCCTAAACTTATCATTGACCGCACTACCATAACCGTACCACCGCAGTTAGCACATTTTTGTTTATTATTTTCTAAGTAATTAACAATCCGAGTGTGAAATTCCTTTTTCTGATTCATTGGTAACAGTTCGTAACATGTTTTTCTTGAGTTTCTACTTCTAAATCTCATTAGTTTGCAAAATGCGTACTTTGGTAGATTTTGGCAGGTTTCCGGATCATGTTCGAAGTTGCATTCACATACAAGATTTGTGTTATGGGACGAACCGCTTAATAGAGTTGTCAATGTAGAAGAGGCTCTGCTACCAAATTTATACATACATTCGGCGTTTGCACAAGAAAGAATGCGTAAAGAAAATAGTCTTTTAATCGCTTTCGCCGTGACCAAAGCATTGTTTTCATACATTATATTCTCTAATAGATCCCTCGGTATTATATCGCCGATAACTGATGCAATTTTTAGTAGCAGCTGTTGATACGGCGTCAATGAGTCTATTTGTATCATAATTAATGCATCTAAGTTATGAACATTTATATTGGTGTTTAGCTCTCCTTTTTCAATGACTATACATATCCCTATATCCCCTGTGGAATCGTTTTGTATTAATTGATCAAGGGTGCTTTGTTTGTCACCATCCAATGCTTGCGGATGTAGCAGAGCAGGATCTGGGAACTGTAATTCCTCTTCTTTCCAGTCGTCTATATCATCTTCATGTATCTTTTTTATTTCTAGTGCTCCGGTAGAAAATAAATGAGTAATGAAGCTCTCGACGAGGCCCGGCATACCTTTACATTTACTTCGCAAGGCCTCGCACAAGTCATTCGACACTCCGTCTACGTCTAATATTTGACAAGCCAAGGCAGGGATCCACTCTGGATCTAATGGCCCTAAACACATTTTTCTGATATTATTGTTAATAAATACACTATACAGCCAGCTGTGAACAGCGCCAAATTTACCGCGAGTGACGGATAGCACTACAAATATTTTCATTGACCTGAACATCATTGATATGAACTCCCAAGAAAATGAATCTAAATTTTGTAAATCATCTAAAAATATGACAATTGTGTCAGTTAATGCCTTAATTAGTTTCTCAAACATTGCCTTAGCTTTTTCTTTTCGCTTTGCTTCATCTAAAGAATGAATTCCTTCATGGTAAGCAAATCGTACTTTAATTATTGAGTTTAGATAACATAAGTCGTCAGAATATACTTGTAACAATTGTATTATTTTTTCTTCTTTAGCGAAACCTTCAATGGGTTCCTTAAGCCCGAGAATTTGATTTATTATTTGGCTCAGTGCTAAATATGCAGTTGCAGAATGTATAGAAGTTAAGTTTAGGAAACATACACGAAAGCCTTTATTTTTTGGGTGGCGAGCCATCCATTCTAACATTCGACTCTTTCCAATTCTTGATTCTCCCACCATTAAAAGAGCATCGAAATCTCTAAATGTTGGATTACTTTCTTCCATCCAGCTTTCAAAATAGTCTATTTCATCGCAGCGGTCAAGAATTGGAGGAATCATTGGTATATCATATAATTCTTTAACTCTTATATCTTCCGTGTATTCATATATTTTTCCTGGTTTTACAATACCTTTTAATTCTATTGGTGGTTGTAGTGTAAAACCATTTTTAGACATTTTACTTTTTACAAAAGTAGTTTCATCACATGTGATTTTATTTCGGAATCCACACATAAGCCTTGCGGCTTTGTTGACAATAGCACCAATGACCGTAAATTCTCTTCGTAGAGGATGGCCTACCACTCCGCAGTAAACTTGACCGGTTGTTACACCAATGGACACTTCTAAGACTCCATCGAGAGCAGCTAAAGATTTCTTTATACTATACGCACATTTTAGCGCAGCTTGTGCTTCCGATTCGTGTTTGAAGCCCCGTAATCCAAATACGACTAAAATCATGACATCCTTATCGAAAAGAATGATCTTGTTAACACAGCCCATCGATTTATAAACTATTCCACAGGTGATTTGATATGAATTATTGACGATTGTTATTAATTGCGTAAATGAACAGTCTCTTGGTTTGAGGGTCACAAATAAAATTGAAACTTGTCTCATTTCAGTCAGGTACTCCAGTGGTTGGTGAGCATCAACCTGCGTTAGAACGGGTCTTATCATAAATTTTCTAATTTCGCTACCTTTATTTTTTTCTTCAGCTACTAAAATAGCTTTACGTAGGCTCAAAGCCTCTGACTTCCTTAAAGCATCGGTTACATTGAGACCTTTAGGTGCGTCTAATATAAAATCAGGAAGGCTCTCTATTGCACTAAATGGCTTTTTACTTTGTCTGACCAAATTTCCGAAGCCCGAAAATGGTTTCGTCACGTTGGTTTCATGCGGATCATACAAAATAGATTTTATAGTAACATATCCGTTTTCAGTTATAATATGATCGTAATTTCTAGAATAGCAGTGCCCCCAAGCTGTTGGAGCTAATTTTACTTCACCTGAAGCACAGACACTTTCAGCAGCTTTAGCTTCTATTACAGGTAAGCCAAAAATAATATAACTCATATCTATTCCAGTGCCGATAGGTGCAAATATGATGTTGCCTGCAGATATCGCTAGTTTCACTTTTAAGTTAACTTTGACATCAGTTTCATAGACTGCATAAGAATGTTGTATGATAAGAGCGCAGGCTATTACTGTGTGGATTGTGTGACACAAAAATGAACTTTTATCAGTCTTCCAGAGTGCTAGGAAAGCGTCGCCAGCGAACTTGATAATGTCGCCACCGTGGCCGTAAATGAGTTCTATGAGTGCACCGAGGTAAGTGTTGAGAGTTACTGTGAGTCTGTAGGTGCCACCTTTACCGGTGTTATTGTATCGTTCCGATAACGCTGTGTAGCCGGAAACATCAGCCATTAGGAGAACGCCGACGAAACGTTTTGAATTTGATGTATCAAACCTGAAAAAAAGACATTGCCAGGCACCTATACAAAGATATGCAGATATGAGAATATTTTATGTATTTACAATCTATGTATGTCAACACACCTAATTAATTTATGGCCTTCGTATTGAATCAGGTATACTTACCAACGGACTTACGTAACATATATTTATGAACCTTACAAAATCAAGATCACATACCGATCAGAACAACATGGAATCAAAGAATACATTATAAGTTCTCAATTACGTTATGAATCTTACTTGTCCATTAGTAGTACTTCATCGGGCACTAAAGTTGAGAGTATAAGAGTCTGTTTCTTGGTCAGTTGTATTTCAATATCTTGGTCAATCTTGTCGGCTTCGCTCTTTCTCTCAAAAAGCTCCTCCACCCAGTTCTTTACCTCTTTGTATCGTGGTTCATATTCATCTAGTTCTTCGTCAAATAGTTCGTAACCTCGGCGGGAAATTCTCCGGCTGTAATTCCGCCATTTTTCGGTCCCTACCATAACATTTGTGGAGGTTTTCCTAGAACGTGGCTTGGTTTTGAGGAAATTCATGTTTGTGGATGGTTTTGTGCGGTGAGTTACTGAGTACGTGAATTTTGGGTTAGGATGTCCGGATGGTTTGGCAGTCACTTAACACTTAACCTAGAGACAACAGTAATCTCGTAGGCTGCGATTGAGATTTCCGGTTCAGTCGTAGATCGAAGAAAAACTTTATACAGTCCGACATAACACTCGGGACCTTTGTTTTGGTTTTTTGACAATGATTTGTGTCATCGCTATTATCGAAGTGTCTTATGAGATTATGGTTATACCAATGAGGTAGGAAAAACTAAAGTCAGTGGAACACGTTTGGTAAACAAATAAGCAAACATAACTGAACTTTTTATTGCGTCACCTTTTTGACAGAAGACACCATGCCATCCATGTTGCTTTAAAGTCAAAGTCAAATATATTTATTCAATTAGGCCAATAAACGGCACTTTTGAACGTCACATAAATTAAAATTAAAAATTAAAGGTAATAAAAAAAAAAAAAAAATGCTTAGTACATACATACATAAACTCACGCCTTTTTCCCATGGGGGTAGGCAGACACTACAGAACGCCACCTGCTACGATCCTTACATACTTCTTTTGCTTCACACACATTCGTACATAGTCATACACACACGTCGGTTATGGGTACTGCGCACTTGGCCTTTCTGAAGAACATCACCTATAAGGTCTATGTATGTCTTTCTAGGGCGCCCCCCTCCGGCGTTTCCATTCACGTCTGCCTTGTAAATACTTTTCGTTAGTCGACTTTCATTCATCCTCTCAACATGGCCAAACCATCTTAACATACCCTTTTCAATTTTAGTTACTACATCTTCTTTTAAACCACAACCTTGTCTTATTACCTCATTCCTCAATCTATCAGTTAAAGTTACACCACCACACATACTCCGCAAGGAGCGCATTTCTACTGCATTAATCCTACTTTCATGTCTTTTTTGCCATACCCAGCCTTCACTTCCATACATAAGTGTAGGCACCAGCACGCTGTTGTGAACGGCGAGTCGAGCTTCCGAAGACATCGACTTGCTGGTCACAACTGCATGCATAGCACCATTCACTTTATTCCCTGCATTCACTCTCCTTTCCACATTAGTATGAACCTATTATATGGCTGGCCCATTGTTGACAAGACAATTAAAATTCATACTGTACAACAACCTGCCCAGAATCAATCTTTCAATTCCAGACGCAATCTTTTAATTTCCGTTATTTATTATTATAAATGACCTATTAAAATAATTTCTCCGGCGCCGCACAGAACGTGTAAACAATTTCATATAGTTCTTAATAGGGTGTAATTATTAAATGTATTGTAGTAAACTAATCGGACCTTTGTGTAATGAATGAGATTGACCTTTGTAACGTGAGCTGCATTATACCTTGTGCTATGCGTATGCCAGCTACCACTGCTACCAGCTCACAGCTCAGTAACTCAGTTTGCTTCTCTCCATCGGTTCGTGCACACGCACATTCGGTTCAACAATATAACGATGGAGCCGAACGGGACTTCGTTCTTGGATAAAGTGCTCAATCTGGTTAAAGAAGACAGGTCTGAAAGTGTGCCACTCATACAGTTCAAACATCCGAAGGAGTTGGAGGTATTTGTGAATTACTTTTTTATTGAATGAGGGTATACAAATATTAAGTGTCTACATAGTTTGTTGCTCTACACTTTCAGGAATATATTAGAAATAGAATATTAGAAAATCTCGTTTTCTAATATTCAAAACTAATTCTATTTCTAAATCTATAAAATCTCGTTTTCTATTATTCTAAATCTAATTCTATTTCTAAATCAATATAAAAATCATATTCTAAATCTAATTTGTCGAAACTACATAGATAGATAAATAATTGTTGCTAAAATGAAAAATCCAAGGGCTCATATACTAAACATCCATCCTATGATGGGTGCAGTAGTGCAGTCTACGATCTAATTTGACATAAAAGGTCAAACTCATTACCCTTCCTTTTGCCGTAATCGAGTTAAAACATACTACATAGCGTTGTTGGCGTTGAAGTCTACTGTGAAATATAAGCCATTGTTTACATTGTAAATACTTCAGGTGATCTATGAACCTTCACAATATCGCATAAACACAAACCAGTAAACCACAGTGTCTAAGCCCGTTGTTTCTTCTTCTCAGTGTTAATACTTACAAAGAGTAAAAGAATAACGACATCCTCCTTCTTCACATTTCATCTTCTAGGTATTATTTCTTACATCTCTTGGCTAGCTGCAGTAGTGACAACATCACGCCTATTATATTCCCAAGGGGAAAGGTAGAGTTGTATTTTAGTACATCCTTACACCCACCCTATATTTCGCTAGTTATGTTCAAGTCCCTTGCAATAGGGGTCGAGCTTTTTGTCATCAACCGAGCACACCAGCAGCCTAATTGTGTAAGTAAATTCGGCAAACGAAACAATCTGTTTCTTTCCCAAAAACACACACATACACAAAAAAGTTGAATCTTTATTCGCCAGACTGTTGCAAATATATGAATAGCGATTGGCGTCCGGCAAAAACCAAAGTAATTTATTTAAATCAGGTGGAGTGCCAGCACTTTTTACCCGACTGCCGAAGGAGGGTAATGTGTTTATCAGTCAGATGTATGTTTGTTCATATGTGGCGTTTTTGATGGTTCTTACGTCAATCGATTCGTCTTAACCCTGCGAGTGTCACTAGCTACATTTAAAATTGGACAAAAGAAAAATGGCGGATTTTGGGTGCCTTAATGTGGGGGCCCAAATTTTTTTTCTTCCTTACCCATCGTGTGGGGTATCAAAATAAAGGGTTTTAAGAGGTGATTTCAAAAATATCATATATATATTTATATATACTTATATATTTAAATGTACCTAATTCGAAAAACGAAAAAAAAAACTTAAAAATAAAAAACTTATAAATAAAAAAGGTAAATCAAAAAACTAGTCGGAGGATACATATTCGCGGGCTGGCTGACCAAAATCTGATCTATCTTCCGCCTGCACAGCATGATTTTCTCCTTGTTTACGTCTTTTTAGTTCGCTTTTGAAGCAGTCGGGTTTTTTTGTTGAATGTTAGTTTTGCACAAAGACAGTCCACCAATACACGCGTCCGTCACATGGCACAGCACAGCTATGAGTTGATATTGATAACCCATCGCAAATATTGCCTGGGTTACCTACTCTATAAGCTTAGTGATGGTTCCCGGATATAGTGATTCAAAAACAAAGCATCGCTATCACAACACCTATGACTATATAGGTAAATAGAATCATAATATTTATACCTGCTTATCTGAATACGAGTAAATAGGAAGAATATAACAAAGACTTTCAAGGCTAAGAATAGAAATGCGGTAGTAATTTTCCACATAAATCTATTTACATCGATATGACCTAGGCGAGGTTTATAGCTGTTGTTTTAATTGAGGAGCTATGTTTATTGTATTTATATAGTCTCACATATTATGTGGTCTATTATAGTAATGCTAGTTGCAATTAGGTTTTACAACATAATAAAGAAATATCAGTATTTTGATGTGTAATACAAACTCATAGAATGTATTTCAATTGAACCAATTTCAGGATTTGAAGTGTCAAAGAGTTGGTTATCTAGAATGATGAAACTATGTAAACTGTGATTTTTTATTTCGTAGACTAAACTGACAGCTGACCTTATTTTTTTAAATGTTGCAAGCGCTGAGCATAGTGTTGTAGGAAAGGCTAAATCATAAGTGATTCATTGAATCGATGTGACATGACTCCTCAATTTAATTTTACTAATTGGTGTAAATAAATGTTTTATAAATATAAACGTAATATATTTAAATATAACAGTATTCATGCACATAGCACATTAACTTTTATTGTAATAAATAAGAAATCAACATTATAATAAATGCAATCGATAGAATGAAGTCTGACATAAATGAGTAGGAATTAAACAAGATGCGCTTGTTTCTCAACATTTTTTTTTTACCATGATATAGTTCCATTTTCGATCTACTTCGATTTTCGATCACTCAGGATACGACACTATTTTTATTATTAAACGATACAGTGGCAACTCTCCAAATGTCAGTTTAGTCTACGAAATAAAAAATCAGAGTAGGTATAATTGATATGGACGACTTTAATAGACTATAAGTACTTCATCTATCTATTATGTTATATTGCGTAATCAATGTTTTGAGATCTGGCTTGAAGACAGTTGCAAATGTTGAAATTTTCCATATAGGTATGTTTTCGGAACTCATATGTAGACCACTAAAGAAGGGAGATATTAAAGACGACATTCTTCTCAAGTATTTCGTGGCTGTCTTTTAGAGAGAACATCTGTTTAGCACAAAAGAATTGCTGCTGATATCGATTTCTACTATAGGCATTATGAATCCAAAATGTTGCATCCACAGACAATCTAACTAGATAACGCAAGTCCCTCCTTCTGTATGAAAACCAAGCGTGCCACTCTTTCACAAACAATTTGAAACAAATATTCTACCTACCAATTTATTTATTAGTTTATCCTCGCACTGGAACGCCTTGCAGCAATTACACCAATGGAGCACAATCTTACAATAAACTCTAAGTCCAGGTTTAAACATGAAAGATGAAGTTGAAGATGGTTTTTAATGAAAGTAAACATTTTCAATGCCTCGGCCAACTTTTTCTATACATTCTTTACAGCTCAATATGGCAGAAAAAGGCATTTTCTAGATTCCGGTGGATTTCCGGTAGCGATAATGCTAAAGGAAAAGCTCAGATTACGATCATTAGTCGTAACTTTAGTCTGTTTTTTGGCACGCGAAGTACATACAATCGCGTCATCTAGTTAGAGATTTATATCTGTGGTTGCATCAGAATTCATTCCTGTAGGATCTGAGACTGTGGGCAATACAGATTTCAGATACTACTACATAAATTTCTTAATTCAACATTATCCTAAGTATATCCCGATTATAAAACTGTGTCCGGAATTGCATTAATATTAATTTCATATTCCAACGGCCTTGTTTGTGAAATCGCTAGGTGTTGGCGATAAGATTACCTCTTGCATTTTCTTTTGTTTTGATTGTGTTACGTGTGTGGTGACAAAACAAAGTGGCGTAACAATAAGCCTATAAACTCTTCCGTTTTAGTAACTACTTAAGATTACCGTTCTGTTGCTGAAAAAAACATTAAAATGCCATTCTGAGTATAGTGCGGGACACGTAAGTTGAACCAAAATGTATTATCGTTCTCTTGAAATTAGACGATTTAAACCAAAATAAATTCTTTCTATGTGACCTAACAGTTGGCAATTTGTATATTGTATACGATTAGGTCGTAGAAAAGCGATTTATTTCAGTTTAAATTGTTTAATTTCAAGAGAACGATAATACATTTTGGTTCAAGTTACGTGTCCCGCACTATACTAAGTTCTACTAACTAGTACTCAGAATGGCATTTTAGATTATAGAGCGACGATTGATGGTGTCGTTTAGCCAAGGGAATTTCAATAATTTAATTTGCCTACCTTATACAGGATAAATTTTCAAGTAGCCCAATCCGAAACTATGAGGAATAACGAAAAACACTCAAAGGAGTCACAGCGTAATTGGATTTTTGAAAAATCAATATCAAAACCAGTAATCAAACCCGTTTAATTTGAGCAAAAAAACACGTGGTGTATTTAAATAGTTTTATCCTTTGAATGTTTTATTTATTTATTTATTTATTAAAACTTCATGCAACATAAAAGTACATAGGCGGACTTAATGCCTGAGGCATTCTCTACCACTTAGTTTCGGATTTTGCCATCCACGCTCACTTGAAAAACTCATCGTGTATATAAATCTATCTACATAATTTAGCTTTATAAATAAATCATCCAATCCATTCAACTTCGAGAAAGAGGTCAAACGTCGAATCCGACTCGGTTGGGCAGCGTTCGGGAAGTTGCGCGGACGAAAAGCGTCCAACTTACCACAGTGTCTCAAGACGAAAGTCTATGACCAGTGTGTGTTGCCAGTGATGACATGTGGCTCTGAGACGTGGTCGCTTACAATGGACCTTATCAGAAAGCTTACAGGCACTCAAAGGGCAATGGAGAGGACTATGCTCGGAGTTTCCTTGCGTGATCGAATCAGAAATGTAGAGAACCGCATAGAGAACCAGGTTTACCGACATAGCCCGAAGAATTGCCAAACTTAAGTGGCAGTGGGCAGAGCACGACCGATGGGGCAAAAAGGTTTTGGAGTGGCGACCGCGAACCGGAAGACGTTGCGTTGGAAGGCCTCCCACCAGGTGGACCGATGACCTGGTGAAGGTTGCAGGGATCCGCTCGTTGCGAAACGCTCGGGACCGGTCAATGTGCCGACGCTTGGGACCGGCCAATGTGGCGACGCTTGGGACCGGTCAATGTGGCGACGCTTGGGGGAGGCCTATGTCCAGCAGTGGATGTCTTTCGGCTGATATGAAAGATGATGATGAAATAAATCATGTTGAGAATTAGTCTTATATTCTGTAGCTATAAGTCAGATGCTGTTGTAATAACCCGTATTGCTTCTGAGTGATTTTACGAACGAATTTTTGATAATACGAACAAACCAACATATGAATAAGACGAGGTGTTAAACTAGTGACCATCTGATGTATCAAGGCACTGCTGTCGGTAATGTAATGTAGATATCACCTAATATGGTTTTATTAAGGCTAGATTGTAGATATTATGGTGCCGTAATTATATCCACTTTGCTCAATACTGTATCAGCTATATAAAGCACTCAAAGAAACATACGGAGAATATTAGACATGTAAACTTAATGGCATACTAGCAAAGCCTGATTAAAATGTTAATCCAGTATGTTAATAGGTAGGATTTCCATTAGCAGTAGGCACTAAGATTACGCTCAGAGGAGATGAATGCAAAAACGTACTGATTATATCCATATAATATTTCATAAGTTGCGAGTTGGCGAGCCCTTCTCCTTCACGTATGCACTGAGGTTCTATTAAGTTATTTCGCCGTCTGATTAGGGTTGCACTTCTTTGGTGATCATGCATTTTGTTTTGTTCATATGATCTTCATTATGATGGTTTTAGGCACAGAAAAAACAGAAATAAATTTATTGAATAAAAACGACTTCGTGATTGTTTTGGGTGACCTTAATGATAAAAACCCAGAAGAAATTCAACTCGGAGTTATTAACTTTTTGAATAGTACTAAAAACATGAATGTTATAATTTCCGAAGTACTATTTAATGATCATCTAAATGAAAGAATATAGTACACTCATGCAACTTATGTGGACATGAATGTTTCATGGTATATTCCAAAATATCGCTTTCTATCACTACATACATCACAATTATTGCTTAAAGAAAATTGAGAACTGGTTATAAGCAAAACTTTGACAGATACATCAAAGATAAACTTAACACTCGAATATAATATTGACAAAAGTACTCAGACATTAACACAAACAGAGCAAGACAATTTAAATTTAGACACTGAGAATATTCCTGTGGGTAATGATTTTTTTCGTTTACTTTTACATTTATATTCTTCATCAAAACTTTATTGGTCTACTTACTAAAATAGATGAACTTACGGTTCATTTGTATTCATTATGTGAAAATATCAAACCCTGCAACCCTGTCGATGTTCTCTGCATTACCGAACATAACATGACTGTAGAAGACGCAGAACATCTAAGAATGCCTAATTTTACGCTAGGAGACTCTTACTACTTAGTCTTATTTTTCACTAGACTAACGGACTTATTAAATAAAATATGTTATACAAGAAAAAAGTTATAATTTGTGGTGATTTTAATATTAACAAGTTAGACGATAGCAACGTATCCCGTCAGTTTGAGCAATTACTAGCGAGTTATAATTAAAAAATAACAATAAATCAACCAATTAAATTGAGTAGCATGAAATGTTTTGACAATATAGCCCATAATAACAGAGGCTTAGAAATCAAAAGTCCTAGAACTCTCGCTTTCTGATCATACAGCATAAATTTTAACGTTCCCTGTAAAACAAAGTTATCACATCACACACTGGTTCAAATCTAAACGTGACTATAGTGAATATAACTTGAGGCAATTTATGGAATGCATTGAAAGCCTTAGTTTTACGGAATGTTACACAAATAATGACCCTGAAAAGGCTTTTGAGGCATTCTATGAGCTATTTAAGCTATTTTATGATCTATTTCTATTCCCAATGATATGGGTTAAAATGTGCGTAGTACATTATTACCTCAATGGTTAAAATTCCTATTTCCAAGAAACCTAAATGGCTAAGTAACGGTATCCGAACGAAAACGTCAACTACTTTGGAAGTATAGGTTATCATCAAATCCGAAAGATAAAAAAATATATTTAAAGAATACAAAAAAAGGCTGAGAACAATAATTAAAAAAAACACAAAAATCACAAAACAACTATTATATTAATTCAGCTACCAACAAAGCCAAAGCAATATAGCAGATAGTTAAAACTATAAAACTGTAACTCCCAAAGATGATATTAATAAAATTAAAGTAAAGGACAAAATAATAACGATGCCGGAAGAAATAGCTGAATCTTTTAATAATTATTTTATAGATGACATAAAACCTACAATAAAAGAAAATGGTACCTATCCAAAAACACTGACATAGAATAATTGAAATTAAATGTTCATGAAACCGACAAATACATATTAAGTTGACCAAATAATAAAAAGACTCAACATCACTTATATAGTACAGGATACGATAACATAAATACTAAAATAATTAAATGCATTGCCCATATCATAGCTCCAGTACTCAGCACCAATAAAAATCTGTGCCTGGAATACGGAATATTTCCATCAAAACTAAGCCAGCTAATAGCTTTAATAGTTTAATACCAATTATTGCAAAAAAAAATGAAATTGTAATTTATATAACTATTTTGAATCCAATAATATATTCACACATGAGCAATTTGGGTTTCGTATGAAACGTATCACACGTATTACGTAGACCATAATATCCTTTTAAATACACTACAGAACAATACGGAGTTAGAGGGAATGCATTGAATCTTATAAAATCGTACCTCAAAAATAGGGTTCAAATAACTCAAATAAAAAAATATCAAATGAAACCAAATATGAACAAACTTTTCAGTCTAGGCCTAAAACGGTCAAGTTCGGGGTGCCTCAAGGAAGTATTCTTGGCCCACTTTTGTTCATAATATACATTAATGACCTCCCTAAAGCCATAAACCATGAAATGATATTATTTGCAGATGACACGGCTATTTTCACTGACGAGAATCAAGATAAATACTACCTTTACAAGCTATATTTCCTTTGCTAATATAAATAAAAAACCAAAGAATCTAAACATAAACTAACAAAGGCGAAGCTGTAAAAGAAGTAACGACCACCAAATTTCTTCATACATATTGACTCTGGACTAAACTGAAAAATACAGGTAGACCATGTTTGCAAATTTCATATGCCCTCTACATGTTGAGAAAAGTAACAAATGAGAGTACTTTACTAAGTGTTTACCATGCATATGTAGGCTCCATACTAAAGTATGGTATCCTATTCTGGGGTAATTCAACGAACAGGGAATGTGCATTAAAAGCACAAAAAAAGTGCATTAGAAGTATATGCGGATTGGGACGGACTGATTCATGTAGACCAGTCTTCAAAAGGTTGAAAATCATAACCCAACCTTCATTGTACATATTTGAAGCGGCAGTGATGATAAAACGCGATATAGATATGTATGAAACGTTGAGAAGTGCGAGACACAAAACTGAACTTTAAGGCATTAAATGTAGAACAGAGAAATTTAAATCGAATATATTTGGTATCGATAACAAACTCCCAAACTGTATTAAGAATATCGCACCATTGAATATCTTTAAATTTAAGCTAAAAGAATTTGTCATATTTAAAACGTATTATTCAATTACCGAATTTCTTAATGACCGAATCATTGACTAAAATTGTTTTTGACTTATTTAATGTAAATTAAATGACCATAATAACTATGTCTAATAATGAATGTAGAATTATTTAATGTAAATTGCATGACCATAACAATTATGTCTCTTAATAAATATAAGATGAGGTAAACTATAAAAAAAAAAATTAAATGTTAAATTTGTTTTTATTTTTGTGACCTATGAAACGTAAATTGTATGACCGTAATAATCATGTATAATAATTAATGTAAAATGAGGTTGAATAAAAGTCAATGCAATGCAACCAGCAATTTAGGAGCATGTTAAAAAAATATTAATTATTTTTAACATAGTCAATAATATCGACTTACGTAAAAATATTGTACACCTCATGGGTATGTTACAGTGATACAAAAATACTGATTGTAAGAACTGCCTTTTCACCTGTGACAAACAATAAATAAACGAATTTGAATTTTAAATGTGAACCGATCCAATCTAATGCTGGACGAGTCTTTACATATTGTGTAAAGTTGTGAGCCTACAACCATACGTTTACCGTCATAGGTGACCAGACCTTGTGCCCTGCCATGATCTCTTAGAGGAAGGTTATTTCCATTAGATGGAAACACACAAAGGAAATAACCTTGCTCTAAGAGCTCATAGTAGGGCCCCTTTTTTTTTTTCTTTTTTAGCTTAGAGAAATGCTCATGCATACTGCGCTACCACGGGGAGATAGCGCAGTTATGTGGGACTCTAACCCACTAAAACTCCACGGTGTCCTCCTGTGCCGCTTATGGCGGGAACACGGGAACGCGTTAGCATACATCCGCGAACCCGCCGCGGCTGTCCGTCTCCGGACCCTCCTCTGGGGTTTACCCCCATCACCAGCGCACCAGAACACACAGTACGCCGTGACCACCTCGGGGACCAAACCAGCACAAGGGTACCAGACAACCCCGTGTATGGCACCCTTGGTCCCCCTGTGACGGGTCAGGACAGTGGCCCCGCCACCTACCACTTTTCGGCCGCAGGGAATAGGGAGAGCGGCCAGCGCTATACTGACACTCCTCCTCCCCTGCGGCCCCAATAGTAGGGCCCCTAACCCATCCTACGGTCAGGTTGTTGCCTGGACTATCTCGCAGATTTTACATGACTGCACCCGTTTCGATTTATTCACTCTAACTCCACTTAATTAAAGCGTAAATGAGCTATTAATGAGGAATCGGTTCAAATCAGAAGAATCATTCAGTTTTCTTCTACGCACCAATTTGTTTCAAGATATTTGGCAGGCTATTACTTGATTTTAACGAGTTTTAACAACCAAAATCAAAATAATAATTTTGATTTCACATAGGCCTACATGGGCACTTATAAAACGTCGAGAAAAGGTGCACGGTTCGGGTTGGTCGATTCCTATGGAGAAGAACCGGCAAGAAACTCCATGGTTACTCTTTTATTGATTTTTTTGGTTTTACAATATTTCCATGTTACAGCAGTACTTAGATGGGGGGACAACGCAGGCCCTACATTAATTCGTAAGAAACTAAAAAAAAAGATTATATAATAAATAAACAAAAGATTAAAAAAAAAGTAAAACGAGATAAAATGTTAATAAGCATCTAGAAATCGAGAAGGCCTACAATGTTTACACATTTACAAAACAATCAGTAAAAGAATCTATACAAAGTATAACAAGACTAAATTTAACATATGGCACAAATGTTGTTATCGGTGCTGTAACTATTCTTAGCAAAGATCTATAACGATTATTGAAAACCATTGTAAAAATTCTAATTAAATGAAGAAAAACCAGCTAAGTGCGAGTCGGATTCGCGCACGAAGGGTTCCTTGGTACTTGGTAAATTGCGGTTTACGATTTATGACGTATTAAAAAAAAACTACTAACTAGATCTCGTTCAAACCAATTTTCGGTGGTAGTTTACATGGTAATGTTCATCATATATTTTTTTTAGTTTTATCATTCTCTTATTTTAGAAGTTACAGGGGGGGGGGTTTACCACTTTGGAAGTGTCTCTTGCGCAAACTATTCAGTTTAGAAAAAAAAAATATTAGAAACCTCAATATCATTTTTGAAGACCTATCCATAGGTGGGGTACCTATGGATAGGTCACGTATGGGGTTAGGTGGAAATTTTTATTTTTATTTTCAGTTTCAAATTAAAATTTATTGTTTTTTTTCTGTGTTTGAATAAAAATCTTAATGCGGTTCACAGAGTACATCTACATACCAAGTTTCAACAGCATAGTTCTTATGGTTTCGGAAAAAAGTGGCTGTGACATACGGACGGACAGACAGACAGACAGACAGACATGACGAATCTATAAGGGTTCCGTTTTTTGCCATTTGGCTCCGTAGGGTTCCGTACCCTAAAAATGAGATTGAGAATAGTTAGAGACATCCACATATTAGTGCCGTTTATGAGTTACCAGGGAAGCCGCATGCGCAGAAGGAGCTAAAGCCAATTTTTTTATCTTCAACGAAGTCCTTGATTTTATAATATGCTTTTCGTACCACTTGCTCAAAAAAGTGACATTCTATGCCACAAAAAGCGAACATAACAATAGTCATTTTTAATCTGTTAAAAACAGGGAAAGAAAATTGTACTGAATTTCATTCATCCTCTAGGGGGAGAATGTGATTTAAATTTGGAATACTTACCGAAATTTATACTGAACTACATCTGTGGTGTAAACCATTGAGTTTGTCTATAATGCATTATACATCTTTTTGAAAAAGGCATACGCATTTATTATGCAGTTATTTATGATTATTAAATAAAATTACGAAAACCGACGAGGCCGTATGAGCCTTTGCTTTTCCGACAAAAAATATTAGTCTAGGAATTTGCCGCGTTTTTGTTTTCTTCAAATACATAAACGTTAAGTTAATATTGTCTTAATTTTTTCGCAAATGGTACGAAAAGTAGAGTATTTTCCTCGGTGATAAAGCTGTCTTAGTCTTGGGTGAACTTAAATCCCTCGCTACACTCAGGACTCGTCTTAAATCCCTCGCTTCGCTCGTGAATTAAGTTTTTAACACCCTCGCTACGCTCGGGAGTAAACCTCGATTCCTTCGTTACGCTCGCGATTTAAATCGTCACCCGCGACAGAAGACACTGCTTTATCCCCTTGGTTAATAATCTACTATTTTTAATAAGGACACGTTTGATGTGATTTTTGAACTTTCCATCGGTCAGTTCTATAACTGACTTTGGCAATTTGTTATAAAAGCGTATACTGTTTATAAGAAAAGACTTGCTAGTTTTCGTTAATCTGAATTTGGGTATTACAATTTCATGTTTACTGCGTGTATTTAAATTATGGAAGTCGCTTCTAATTTAGAAAAGCCTTCGATTTTAACCAGACCTTAAAAACGGTTTTCATAACATTTCAGGCTATTCTGGACCTCGACGTGACAAAAGGCGTAAGTGACAAGGACCTGGAGCAATGCGTTCGGGAAATTTTGAAGTACAGTGTTAAGACTCACAAGGCGACGTTCAAGAACCAGCTGTTCTGTGGCGTGGACCCCTATGGGCTGGCTGGAGCATGGATTACCGAAGCTTGTAATACTAGTCAGTAGGTATATTATCTATTCATTGGTTAGGTTATTTTCCTTGATGAGAGACAGAGACAGAGACAGAGACAGAGACAGAGACAGAGACAGAGACAGAGACAGAGACAGAGACAGAGACAGAGACAGAGACAGAGACAGAGACAGAGACAGAGACAGAGACAGAGACAGAGACAGAGACAGAGACAGAGACAGAGACAGAGACAGAGACAGAGACAGAGACAGAGACAGAGACAGAGACAAAGACAGAGACAGAGACAGAGACAAAGACAGAGACAGAGACAGAGACAGAGACAGAGACAGAGACAGAGACAGAGACAGAGACAGAGACAGAGACAGAGACAGAGACAGAGACACAGACAGAGACAGAGACACAGACACAGACACAGACAGAGACAGAGACAGAGACAGAGACAGAGACAGAGACAGAGACAGAGACAGAGACAGAGACAGAGACAGAGACAGAGACAGAGACAGAGACAGAGACAGATACAGAGACAGATACAGAGACAGAGACAGAGACAGAGACAGAGACAGAGACAGAGACAGAGACAGAGACAGAGACAGAGACAGAGACAGATACAGAGACAGAGACAGAGACAGAGACAGAGACAGAGACAGAGACACAGACAGAGACAGAGACACAGACACAGACAGAGACAGAGACAGAGACAGAGACAGAGACAGAGACAGAGACAGAGACAGAGACAGAGACAGAGACAGAGACAGAGACAGAGACAGATACAGAGACAGATACAGAGACAGAGACAGAGACAGAGACAGAGACAGAGACAGAGACAGAGACAGAGACAGATACAGAGACAGAGACAGAGACAGAGACAGAGACAGAAACAGATACAGAGACAGAGACAGAGTCAGAGACAGAGACAGACAGAGACAGAGACAGAAACAAATACATTTTATTTCAACTACGCCACCAAGCGGCACTTTTGCATAATATGGTTATGACTGAAACCCGGTTGAACTAATTGGTCCCTATTTCTAGTAATGTAATTATGTTTGTCTCCGTTTCAACATAACATAAAAATAAATTCTTTCTTACGTACATGATGTTTTCATAAATATATTGACAAGGTCAAGGTCGTGAGAATTCGCTGGATGCGAGAAACAGAGGATCGCTTCATTTTGCGAAGCCTCTGAGTGGCCTATGTCCATCAGTAGATATCTTTCGGCTGATAAGATAATAATGATCCTCGCATTTCCAATAAATGGAAATGTTGGCAAAGTAGGTAACAGGTTTGATTGGAGCCAATCCGGTAACAAATACCACTTGGCGATTATAAGAGCTAAGAAAGACATTCCTTTGTTTTTTTATGAGGCTCATTCAGTTTAGCAAAATAGTAATTACAAACAGCAAATAACCAGTTTCATTTTACAACTAGCTAAGAAACACCGTTATTGCTTAATCTTTAGGCCAGGTATGCAGTTTCTAATTTTACGAGTAGATATATAATAATATGCAGAAGTACTTACCTAAGTATGAGAAGATTTTTAGTACAACAGTGTTATATTGGTGAACAAGTAAAACTTGTTTTGGTTTGTCATTAAATAGTCGTAAAACGTACGAACACCCAATGGTTTCGTTAAACACGACCTATAGCCGTTAGTTGGCGTTTTCCCTGCATCTTTATTGCGTACTCAAAGGCAATCGTTCGGTCTGTACTTCGGTGAGTGTGCTCAAGATTTCCACGACCTCATTCCACCGGCCCACTCCTACCATTGGACATCTAGACGCCCTGCAAGTTACCATCCTTACCTGGTTGCCATTCTACCAATTCGCAACAAGCGCTTTCAAACATCCTTCATAGTGCGCACAGCGAAACTTTGTCTCTGTCGCCTTTGATCTAGTCTAGATCCAAGAGCAAACAAATACCAAAAAATAAAAATTAAGTAGATGAAGTCATGAAATGACATAAAACCCTCAAATATCTCAAAGTTGGTCCCATTGAAATTTGAAAAATAATATCCAGCCCTAAAGGTAGAACAAAAGGATTTATTTATAATTTTCCTATAAAAGTAAACAAAAAAACCGGCCAAGTGCGAGTCGGACTCGCGCACGAAGGGTTCCGTACCATTTTCGTAAAAAACGGCAAAAAAATGACGTTTGTTGTATGGAAGCCCCCCTTAAATATTATTTTTATTTTGTTTTTAGTATTTGTTGTTGTAGCGGCAACAGATATACATCACCTGCGAAAATTTCAACTGTCTAGCTATCACGGTTCATGAGATACAGCCTGGTGACAGACAGACAGACAGACAGACGGACCGCGGAGTCTCAGTAATAGGGTCCCGTTTTTACCCTTTGGGTACGGAACCCTAAAAACGACAAAACCTCTTTGACAACAAAAATAACCGACGAAATAACGAACTGAAAAATTTTAAAATCTTTAAGCCGAACTTTTTCAGGCCGCTATTTCGTCGGTAATTTTTTTGTTAAAAAGTATTTTTCACTGACAGAAAGCTACACTATCGCTGAGTGGAGGTTATAGGGCTTTTAAGCGGATCTGAATAACCAAGCATAGAATAAAAGCACGAAGGAGGATGATACAATGATCCTTTTCTTGTTTTGTTATTAATCAGAAATGGGTGCTTCGCGACCAGTGAAAATGTTAGTCATGTTTATAATTATAAGTGCCGGACATCAGGCTAAAATACAATTAATTCGAGTATTTCTTCTAAAAAGAATTTTCTTGAACGGTCTAATATATTGAAGGAGACACAAAAAAACACATACAGACAAATCGAACAACAATAGAAATCGGTCCGCAATTGACGAAGAAATAGCTGAAAAAACACAAAAAAAACAGTCGAACATAGAACCGAGGAGGTTCTATATGAAACTGTTTTTTTGTGTTTAATAATTATTTAATAATTTTCAAAATCGGTCTGCAATTGACGAAGAAATCGGTGAACAAACACAAAAAACACACAGTCGAACATACACCTCACACACCTCCTTTTTGGAAAGTCTGTTAAAATCCCTTATTCCCATTTCAGATATACCTTCGAAGTGGGTCCAGTATTCACTCTCGTAGAGCTCAAACTTCAGAGCCACATACTCAAGCTGTTCGGCATTCCCAATGGAGACGGTATCTTCAGCCCAGGAGGCAGTATGTCCATAATGTACGGTCTGGTAGCTGCAAGGTATAAAAAGTTTCCAGATATCAAAGCGAAAGGGATGAGGAATCTGCCTGAGATGGTTATATTTACTTCTGAAGATGTGAGTACTTCATGCCAAGTATTTTGTTCATCATTGCCGCATCTCGCTTATGGTTACGCCGTATGATATCTACTGAGCAAATCGACAGATCATGGGGATTAGTTTTACAACAGTGGATTTTTGCGTGTGTATCTGGCACTGATTTTACCAAGGCGTTAAGAAATAGTACATTGTTCACCGAGAGGAGAAAGTGACCGATTACCGTCGAGGGTGTCGTTTGAAGCCCGAGCCGTAGGCGAGGGCTTTAAAACACCCGAGATCGGGAATCGCACTTTCTCTCGAGTGATACATAGTGCTTTATACTACACCTACGAGGAAAATAAAAAACTTTACTTTTCTACGAAAACTGAATCCTCAAACAACACACAAATTGAAAATGGCGCCAATGGCGTCTGCAATTTTCACATGTTCTTTTTTCAAATTGTTTGCCACCATCCAACACACAGCTAGTGGCCAGTGTCATTTTGCGAACTTGGAGATAAAATCTCACTGTAAAAACTTTTTGGCGTTTGATATTTAGGTTACCAGCGCATAGTCTTACCCAAAATTAAAAAAGAAAAACCACGTAAGAAATGGATTTTCATACACTTTTCTCTCCCGCTCAGATGCGTTTTCTCGCCGCATATTTGTTCGATATGCAATGACGTACTTTCTACCGTAAATTTGATAAAGTATCAAGGTACTTTCCGAACAGGTGTAGTATAAAGTAAATTACCATTGAGACTTTGGCTGATTTCAGTACTTCACAGAAAAAAATATTTTTAGGGTTCCGTACCCGAAGGGTCCAAACGGAGCCCTATTAATGTCACTCACGTGTCCATCTGTCTGTCCTTCCGTCTTCTGTCAGCTATAGAAATTGTCAAAAAGAAATGTGACCTACCCCATCGAGGGGGTATCGTTGTTTTGACCTCTTTGAGTAGATAAATATTGTATTTTTTGTTTAAAAAAAATATTGAATAACAAAGGAATGAGGAGCCACAAAAGTCAGCAAATTTTGTTTCGAATAATTTTTTACTTCCCATTGACCTATGAACTTCAAATTTGGTGATAATGTATATTTTACGTATATTTGTAACGTATATGACGTGTAACGTATATTTTACTAACAAATACCAATATATTGATAAACCTGATTTTTTTCTTTGAAATTCCCTCAATTTTCATATTAAAGCCAACTTAATTTTGCGGTTTGGTACGGAACCCTAAATGTGCGAAGTCCGACACGCACTTGGCCGGTTTTTTGGAACTTCACTGCTTTGTTTTTTTCTGGTAATAAGCGCGCTTACTGACAGTCCTTAGTCGAATTGTTATTGGATTCTTCCACACGAAGTTTCTCACTCTGGATCTCATCATCTCAGATGGTCTCCAAATAAATAGGGATAAGGACAGGAGGACCTGTCCTTATCCCTATTTATTTGGAGACCATCTTCCACGCTTACATCTCTATTTGCTGACATCTCAATAGTCACTTCTTCGGCAATATTTTTTTTTTGCTATATAACCGTCATATCTTTGGTTTCCTCTACCCCCCAAAAACCACCCGCATTCATGCCCAACATTTTCAATATGATTTTTCAGTCAGATGTTTTGTACCCGGTTAATAGAATTGGGTGTGATGTTGTTTTCACATTTCCAGAGTCACTATTCCATAAAGAAAGCAGCCCACTGGCTCGGCTTCGGTACCGATAATATCAGAATCATACAAACCAATCCCAAAGGACAGATGTTGGTGGACAAGCTAGACGAAGCTGTACAGAAAGAGAAGGACCTTGGGAGATGTCCTATATTCGTGAATGGCATGGCCGGGACCACGGTGTTAGGAGCCATCGATGACCTGGAGGCTGTTGCTGATGTCTGCAAGAAACATGGCGTTTGGATGCATGTTGATGTGAGTGTTTTTAACTGGATTTGTGGTAGATCAAATATAGTGAGCGCCTGTCGCCGCGTGTTTTCTTGTTGCAACAAATCCTCATATCAGCCGAAAGACGTTTAATACTGGGTCAGCCGTATTCCCCCGTTATATTTCCCCGTTTCTAGGCAAACGCCGCCCTCTTCATTCCTCCATAGTTCCTGGTTCTGCGATGGACAGGACGGTTTACCACAATTTGTGTTTTCGTGTTTCAGGCTTGCTGGGGCGGCAGCTTAATGCTTTCACCTAAATACAAGACCAAGCTCAAAGGCATAGAAAGGTTAGTAACTATTTATTTTATTATATTTTCTGGAAATAAATTATAAACGCGTCACAAAATAAACGCAAGTCAAGAGATGCGATTGTCTGCTGAAAATGTATTTGATCGGTCATAACAGTTTACGCCATCGAAAGGCGAAAGACGTCCACTACCGTCGCCACTTTGACCGATTCCGTGCGTCTCGCATCCAGCGCATTCCCGCAACCTTAACCAGGTCATCGGTCTACCGCATCCAACGAGGCCTTCCAACGCATCGTCTTCCGGTTCGCGGTCGCCACTCCATAACTTTTCGGCCACATCGGCCATCCGTTCTGTGAGCAATGTGCCCTGCCCAGAGCCAATTAAGTTTCGCACCTTTTAGGGCTATGTCGATAACTTTGGTTCTCCTGCGGATATCCTCATTTCTAATGCTATCACGCAAGGAAACTCCGAGCCATAGCCCTCTCCATTGCCCTTTGTGTGACTTTAAACTTTCTGATAAGACCCATTGTGAGCGACCACGTCTCGGTCCCATAGGTAATCACTGGCAACACACACTGGTCATAGACTTTTGTCTTGAGACCCGGCGGTATGTTGGCAGTTTACGCGCTTTTGACTATGTAACACATTGTGATAAATTTCGTTCCAGAAACAGGCTTTATAAGAGTGTCAGAATACTTGATTGTATTTTAGACATAGATAAAGTAATCTAAGAATTTCCTCGTGATTTTGAGCACATGTAGAATCGAGAAGTTCTAAGCTACAAATCGCTTTCAAACAAAACCTTAAATATTTGCAGAGCAAATTCAATATCGTGGAACCCGCACAAGATGGCCGGCGCTCCCCTACAGTGTTCTGTATTCATGGTGCGAGACAAAGGCTTGCTGCACGAAGCGAACTCGGCCGCAGCGCAGTATCTGTTTCAGCAGGACAAGTTCTACGACGTGTCCTATGATACAGGCGACAAGAGTGTGCAGTGTGGGAGGAAGGTAATGAACCCCTTGATATACAGGCTGAGATTTTTAAGTGGGCGTGGATGGCCAAATCTGAAACTATTAGGAATAGCGTAACACACTCAAAGGGGTCACGAGGCCGATTTTGATGAAAACTAAAACTGCACCAATGGATTTTTGAAAATTCCTAGCCAGGAATCGAAACCGATGATTTTGAAAACAAAAAACACGTGCTGTATTATTACACCATTCGGTAGTGTCGCTATTAAGGATCAAATTCTGCGAAGTAATGGCATATCGAAAACTTAAGGAAAAGGGTCATTTTTAACATTTGGTGACCCCTGCTGTAGACTATAGCGGCATCTATACTGCCACATAGGAACTTATAATAGTCATGAAAAATTCACCGCGTTATTTGAACATGTATAGGAAGCACATTCTAATAAAATCGTTCGATTGGTTACGGCCTGCAGACCAGTTACAATATACCAAGTAACGTGTTAGTAGTTTTTATATTCCAAGGACCGGCATCAAATCAGAAAGTATCGGGATGTCAGATATGACAGTCTCTTCAATAGTTTTGTTATGATTTGCTGATGCCTTGCAATCATCATCATCATACCATCCGAAACACGTCCACTGCTGGACATAGACCTCCCCCAAGCGTTGCCACATTGATCGGTCCCGTGCGTCCCCCATCCAGCGGAACCCAGCAATCTTTACCAGGTCATCGGTTCACCTGGTCATCGGAAGACGTTTGCGTTGAAAGGCCTCCCGCCTTTCAATGCAACGTCTTCTGGTTCACGGTCGCCACTGCAGAACCTTTCTGCCCCATCGGTCATCCGTTCTGCGAGCAATAATATTCTCTGCCACTGCCACTTAAGTTTGGCAATTCTTCGGGCTATGTCGGTAACCCTGGTTCTCTTGCGGATCTCTACATTTCTGGTTCAATCACGCAAGGAAACTCCGAGCATAGCCCTCTCCATTGCCCTTTGGGTGACTGTAAGCTTTCTGAGGCCCATTGTAAGTGACCACGCCTATGCCAACCGTTGGTATGCCTTGCAATATCAAAGTGAAATTGTTAGGAATAATAAAGTGGAATTATCCAGCAATTAACTTTACCTGTTCCCAGATCGACGCCTTCAAGCTCTGGATGATGTGGAAAGCGCGAGGAGACCAGGGTCTCGCTCAGCTAGCCAACCAGACGATGGCCACCGCCCAACTCTGCATGGAGGCTGTAGCAACAAGACCGGGCTTCAAGCTGGTGACTGATGAGCTGCAGTGCCCCAATGTGTGCTTCTGGTACATACCGAGCTTCATGCGAGGAAAGGAAATGGATGAGCAGTGGTGGGATATTATGCATAAGGTGAGATTATGATTTGTTCAGTCCTACTTACTATTGTAAACTTGAAAGTTTGTGAGGATGGATGGATGGAGGTTTGTTACTCTTTCACGCACGGATTTTGATGAGACTTTACAGAAATATAGCTTATACATCAGAATAACACATAGACTAAAATTTATAAAGATATTGGGAGGATTACTAATACTACGCGGGCGGAGCCGCGGGTGGCAGCTAGTTTAGTAGGTAAGGGCTAAAATAGATAAATAGACCAACCGCGTCAGTCAATCTTTTGACCAAAAAACTGTTCATCCCTAGGAACTTAGCTTTGTTTAGAGATGCTAAAACAGGCGTGGATACAGGGACAACGTGTGCAATTGCCTCTCCCTGGACCTCAACCAAAGTAGTATCATGAAAGCTTAACAGAAAATTTATCTCCGATGCAGGGCGCTAAAATTTTCAACCTCGCTACGCTCGCTCTCGCAACAGAAGTTGACTACAACTTGGAATTTTTGTAAAATGGTCAGAACCTGAGCTATAGGTATCTATCAATGAAGTCCTAAAATTTTGGAGCTTTTATCGCTCGCTCTTGACCACAATGGTTCTCAAGTTTACATTTCATCAAAAATCCTACTGGAAAACAATACCAAGCAGGTTATTAATACGAGCCGAAAAGAAAGAACAGCATTTTTTTCAATGAATTGCCACCCTCTGATTAAAATTCTGGATCCGCGCCTGTGCTAAGACCTCTGATAGCTGAGATAACATTTCATACTTGTGTCCAGAAGGGAAACTATGTAAAATAAGCACTGTATTAAAATACCCAGCTATTCGAACTTAGCTAAGCTAAGAGCTTGCATATTATTAGTTTTTTATGCTATTTCCTATTCAGGATCAATACCTACAAGGATAGGAACATTATGAATTGATAGATATCATTAGTATAAATAGTTAGTTTAGTCGCGGAATGCGATAAGGCTGCCCATTGTAGGTGTATTAGTTTTAAGTTTGTTTTACTTAATTTATTTTAAGGTGTACAATAAAGAATATAATATATAAATAACCATTTCAATTTTCCAGATAACTCCAAAAATAAAGGAACTGCTAACTCTGAGCTCTCAGCTAATGGTAGCGTACTCTCCTGTCCGACATTACAAGAACTTCTTCCGACTCGCGTTCACCTTCCACCCAGCCGTGGATGAAGACCAGGTCCTGCGTATGCTGCAGTCTATTGAGGACTGCGGGGAAACTGTTACCTTAGCCATGTTAATGTAGAGTTAGATCTTTGTGTTAATGTACGGAACTTATGTTATGGACCAAGTGATTAATACGGCATTATTTATAATGTCCAGGCAATTTAAAAAATGCCCAAAGTGTGTAGGCAATATGATAAAAACTATTGAAATAATAAAATTGATCGGGCTTTTTGAATAATGCCCATCACTTTTGCCGGGTGTTAAAAGATGTATTTTTAAATTATTTTAATGTTGACATTGGTTTTAATATAGAATAGGTAAGCACGACAAAGTCGACGGAGCCTTGCAGCGCGGGGCTTCTATTTCTGTCTGTAGGGTCTAAACACAGATTAAATCTACGACTAAAGTGACCTAACATAAAAGAGAACCTAACCTGTCGGTGTCGGGGTGCCCTAAACTCCCGAGCTCGCCATTGTCAAATTGCCCAACCTTTATGTAGCAATATTCATAATGACCAGACAATGTGATAAATATAGAAGTTTTTATCAGTATTCATTACATTGCCCGATTTGACTTGACTAGAGTCATATTGCCCGGGCATTGTACATAGTGCCCTGATTAATCACTTGGTCCATGACATATTATTACATTAGGCTTAAGAAAATGGACGAATATAATACTGAATTATTTTCAAAAATGCTTTTGATTTTGGTCACCTTTACCCATTGAAGAACTCTCCTAATCCTAAAATAGTTCGAAGGTGAATTGCGTTTTGAATGTAAATGGGATAATTAAAATATTTTTAGAGCTTGTCTAAGCTGAAATGACGAGCCCTGCTACTTATTAGTTGATTAAGATGTGTGAGAGCAAATATTAATAACGAAACTTCATCTATGTGTCGAATCCATGAACCACGATCTGTATGCGAACATCGCGTTTTTATGTGTATTGTGTTGCGTTCATATTTTTTTGCTTGTGTATGCATGTACCGTGGCCGTATGGGTTATGGCCATCCAGCTGGTCCGGGGATACCGCAATTCCTCGCACACATATGGGTGTGGCGCGAAGAGGCAAAAATCCCAAGGCTACGACAAATCGCGGCTAGGCGGGCAGAGTTCACAGAGAGACATGGAGAGAGGGACTGTAGCAACCCAGCGCCGGACTCGCAACAATTGCAAGGCACTCCTCAAAGGAAGGCCTCCCTTTGAGGAGTGCCTTGAGAGGCACCACGGTGTCCTAACCAGACACAGCTGTTTAGGAAGGTTCCTATTCAGGATAAGACGGGAGGAAAGGTCCGGGTAGCACCATTGTGTGGATCGCCCGAAGGACACGGTGGAGCATACGGTGCCGCAAGCCGTTTCCCGGCCACCGTAGGCGCGGGCTTGTGGTCCGCTAGGGCCGAAGCCAGTCTGGTCGTCAATAAAGTTGAAAAAGAGTTACCGCGGCCCTGACATAAGCAACTGAAGGTTACCGACTAAAACCCACCCGTGTTGGTGGGTTTTAGTCAGTAAAAGTCTGACACGCCCTCCCGCTTCATCTTGAGCGGGCTTCTTCATTGGATGATAAAAAAACAAAAATAAAATAGCAAGCCTTTGTGGCTTAGAGCTTAGACGAGCTCTTATTTGTATCGATATTATAGATTATGGATAGATAATTATATTTCTAAACACACGTCGCGTTATAGTTTAAAATAATTTAAGACTAGGGTACGTGGGCAAGAGAAATAAAAATAAAGTAAAGCTAAGCCAGCTAAGTATTTTAATAAAATTATTCTGCAACAACATTTGTACCTAGACTTGAAAATATACGACAGGATGATATATCTAATCTACATGGCATATTTTTTATACTTCAATAGCTTTATTTTCCCATGTCTTGGTATTTGCGGCAATAACCCAATTTATGGACGTATTATTACCATGGGGGTCACCATTATGTCCACAAAGCAGTCTGTCTCCATTAGCACTCACATTCTCATCCATTTTTAGTGCTTGATTATATTGGTAGTTTATTAAACGGAAGACTAAAGCTCCATCTTTCATCAGTGGCTGCACATAATATTCGTGGTTGATTTCGTTATCATTTGTCGAGCCCCAACCTTTTCTGTCTCCTAAACTGTCCGTATTTGCGTCCAATTTTAAAAACATATTGCGGTCCAAATTGTTAATTTTAAATACGACGTTGTCATTCTCCCATACTGGGATGAACTTCCAGCTGACTCGCCTACTGGTTTTGTCAGAGCTATCTCCCCAAGCAAGTCTATCATTATAAGAAACGTTGGCGTCCAGTTTCAAAGCCTGTTGGTACTGCTTGTTGACTATTGTCACAACTTCACCTTTAAGAATGAGTTGGATGGCATCTGGGAAACTCTTGCGGATGATTTCTTCACCTCCGTTGTTCCATAGTTTATAAGCATAAGCCATGATTTTACTCGAACTTGCGTTTACAAGTTTCGTTACCACTTCACTTATAGCTTCAGAACCACTTTCGGTGTCCATGTTTTTTGTCAGATCCACTGCAATATCATGAGCCCCTTCAGTAACGTAATTGTGAAGTTGATCTTTAAGTGTCGTCAGATTCAGGAAAGTCAAATCACTATCGAATAAGGACAAGCCTCGAAGTTCATGAGGTAGAGTGTACCTTGGACAGAGGTATAGGTCCTTCTTTTTCAGTTCTGTGGTAAGATTTTTTAGATCAGGTGAATTGATTTCAAATCCATACGCGACAACTTTCCCTAGGTCTGGGTTCACCATGCGTGCGATATCTTTAGCACAGCTGGAGTTGATAGGTGATCCCATAATAGTGACAGTATTGACTGAATTGTTCTTAATGTAGCCACTGGTGTCACAATTAGTGTAATTTAGGACAGGTATTCTGTTAGGTATCTTCCTGCCTCTGTCAGGACCGTTGCTCACAAGTTGGTATGTATGGTTGACATTATAACAGTCTGGGAACCCACTGACCCCGTGTTGGGAGTCTATCCTGCCTTCCCCCCAATAGTCCACATGTTCTATCAAGTTGTTGAGGGAAGGAGGTAGCTTCTCTAAGTAATATTCTCCCAGAAATGGACACTCCGAATACGGGTATTTTTTGTCGTTGTTGGTGACGTAGTTTGGGCGCCGAGCGAGCTTCCAACCAGATACAGAATGCATTTTATTTATTCCACTTATTATATGCTTATCTGAAATGAAAAGAAAACATTTTAAAATATTGTTCCATGTCGAAATGGAACCCGTGACCCGTAACACAGAATCAAGATCAATCTATAATATAGCACAGGTTGGCACATTGTAGGCCCTATACTGTGCCAACCATACCACCACAGACCACCACCAGGTACCATCAGGTGAGATAGTGGTCAAGCGCGAGCCTACAATGTATAAAAAAAAAAAAAAAAAACCATGACATTAAAATTATTTGTAAAAACCGGCCAAGTGCGAGTCGGACGAAGGGTTCCGTACCATTATCGCAATTAACGGCAAAAAAATCACGTTTGTTGTATGGGAGCCCCACTTAAATTTTTATTTTATTCTGTTTTTAGTATTTGTTGTTACAGTGGCAATAGAAATACATCATCTGTGAAAATGAAAAATTCAACTGTCCAGCTATCACGTTCGTTCGTTCATGAGATTCAGCCTGGTGTCAGACGGACAGACAGACAGACAGACGGATTGCGGAGGCCTAGTAATAGAGTGGGCGCACGGTTGGCGCAGTGGTTGAGCGTTTGACTGCTGCGCTCCGTGTCGCGGGTTCGATTCCCGCACGGAACAAATATTTGTATGACCTACAGGTAGTTGTTCCGGCTCTGGGTGTTGTGTATGTGAGTTTAAATGTTTGTAAACGCACCCACGATACAGGAAGAAATTCCTAGTGTGGGGCAACGTTTTTTAGAAAAAGAAAAAAGAAAAAGAAAGAATAGGGTCCCGTTTTTACCCTTTGGGTACGGAACCCTAAAAAGAATAGGCAATAAGTATCTATAAAAATAATGAACTTACCGATTTCAATGTGTAGCAATTAATTACACAATTGCACTGCAGTGGACCCTTTTATAGGAATCAATAAGGTCATAGGTGCCTAGGTGACTACCTAACTTATCAGTTCTGTGGTTGTAGTTAGACACCGCAAATTATCTTTAAAGGGACCTATTTAGCAAGTTGTGGTCTTCAAAACGATAAGTGTTATATACCAATTGAAACATAATACATATATAGTTTTATTTACACATTCAGCCTCATTATCTTAATATTTTTACACACCGATAACGCATTACACATGTAGGTATGACATACAAACCTAACTTATAGTGATACTTGATTGCCCGGTACAGCCGGGCATCGCCCGGGCAATAATGTGATTTGAATTTGGAACCTCTACTAAACATTCGTATGAAAACTTTTACCAAGAGACCTGCCCCCGTACGCTGACGTGTCCAAACTATCATAGTTCGACTGTAAAAAATGGAGAGATGTATATAAGTCACATACATCTGTCCCTTACGCACAATCAAAATAACCTTGCTCTAAGAGTTTAAGGTCACCTCTCTGCACCTAGAGATTTTATGAAATAAACTATCGTGCATTGCATTACTATACGTCACAATTTGTGTGGTGAGCGTCTTCCTCATACAAAAAAGTAAACGTCCTTTCCATAACTGGGACACAACGGAAATCGCAATGTGTCACACTGGAATATAAATGTTCGAGAAAAATCGCACAATGGAATGAATATTATTCACGACATAACCTACAAGTTGCAACAATTCACAAATAAAAAAAAAACAGCGGCAAAAATATTCTTTGGTAATCAAGCAAGGACATTCGTATTTTACATACCTAGCGTAAAAAGACACCGAGTTGTTATTATATTTTATTTGAAGAAATTAAGCTTCAAGTTTAGTTGTTAAATGAATGAGACTGTTTACAATATATAAAGATAATTATTATTAGCAAATATACAACATTATTTTAAGGCGTGTAAAGTTCGCAATATTTTGTCACTTATAAGTCGGAAACCACAGTGTGTATCCGGCAAATTTTGCACCTGACTCAACTATCAAATATTTACGGTTAAACTTATTTCAGAGATTTGTTAAACAACACCAACACTACACCACCAGTACTTACCATTGCTTCTTCTTAAAACACGGCACGTACGTAACTCATTATGACAATTGAAACCACTTCACATACACTAATAGTTCGTATGACTTGGGCAAACCATTATGTTTTGCTATCTTCCTAAAATAGTTCGTCATAACTAGCTGATTTTCAATTTGTCTGGGAACAATATTTGTTTGTGGAACAAATTTTCTTTCATTTCTTTAAATGAGTTCTTAGCGCACTGCAGGAATGGTTGAACAATCGTTGAATGGTTGAACAGAAAATGAGAAAAGTAGATTTTACTAATGTGAACCTCTGCTTTACTCTTCGGGGATACAGGTGTGATGTTATTTGTGTCATATTATTTTCCATTTTTAACCCCCGCCGGAAAAAGAGGGGTGTTATAAGTTTCACGTGTGTTGCTGTGTATCTGTGTGTCTGTGTATCTGTGTGTCTGTCTGTGGCATCATAGCGCCTGAGCGTTTCACTGTTTGAAACGAGGTGTTTTCGCAAGATAAATGTGTCGGGGGTTTTTTAAATTTTGAAATTTTGTTTGTGTGTTACCAAGTAATAAATTTATTCATTTGAAATCTTTTTTTACAAGCAAACAAGCTTTTTCGTATTCTTCTCAGCAAACCCTATCATATTATGATACATATATCATGGCATTGCACAAAAAAATAAATAGTCCACCATCTTGGGCCGTCCTCCATATTGGATTTGGAATGACGTCACTTAACTAAACATGCATTGTCATCCAAACTAAACGTGTATGCAAAATTTCATCTAAATCGGTGGAGGATAAATGCTTTAAAATTCAGTAGCAAGATTTGAGCCAAACACACTTACATAGATTGCAAGTTAAATAAAAGCTTGTAAAAAGGGGCAAACCCAGTAAAAAGGTGCTCGCTGGAAATCTCATGGTGCCTTGATGAACTTCGATTGATTTGTGCGAACTTTACACAAACTAAAATTAGGAATAGGTACAACTCATCTACATAAAAATACCAGAAACACTTAAGGAGATGTACAATTTTATTTCTCAAAAGTTACAAAATCTTCCCCTGACTTAGAAGCGCGCATTCTGAGCGATCCATCCGAGGTACTTGTCTACCCTCGCGTAGAGACCAGGGTGGTCGGGTTCTCCGCAGCGCAGGCCCCAGGATACCACGCCGATGGAAGTCCACCGTCCACTCGGCATCTGGTACATAAGCGGACCACCGCTGTCGCCCTGCAAACAGTTTGCAATAGCAGTTTGTAATATGGACAAGATGAAGTTTTTGGCCCTCGGAGCAACTGGACAGATTCGCAACTGGACAGATTGTCAGCTGGAAAGATTAGCAACTGGACACAACGTGTACAGTCCACGACATAATTTATTGATTTATTTATTTATTCATCACAAAATCCACAGCTCTTAAAAATACCCTTAACACCATAGTTAAAGTGGATGAGTTGGGCATATACATTTTCTCCCCCTAATCAGAAGTTACAAATTGTAAGACAACTGGTCTTATTCTATTGTCGTGCCTTTTTGTTATAATTATAGACTTTCCTTGAATTAATACTTTTTAAATTTAAAACCTATGTTTCATAGTTCATAAACCTATTTTTTTCGCGAGTTGTTTTTTTGTTGTATTCTGTCCAGTTGCTAATCTGTCCAGCTGCGAACCTGTCCTGTTGAGAATCTGTCCAACTCTGGTCCAACTGGGAGCAACTGCTCCGGAGGGGTTATAGCCATGGCCGACAATCCTCACAATGATGTGTTTATGGAAAGAACAGGTTAGGTAGATCTGCTTGCAGATGGGATTTCGGAGACAAACTACAAAAATCTTTTCCGGGTAAAAATTCTTTAACCGGCACAAGTAACTGCCCATCACACTGGAACATATACTTGCTGTGTTGGTGTAGTGCCTAGACGGTTAAGTAACCTAGACGGTTAGCGTAAAGAGCTTATGGTGTGAAAATCTTGCTTCGTACCAAATGTCAAGGTTCTAGTGGATAATTACTACTCAAAATACCTCTAACAATTAAAGCTTTACCTGGCAAGCATCCTTCCCGCCCTCACGTCCTCCGGCGCAGAGGGTCTCGTTGAAAATGCTGTCAGAGAAGGCCGCGATGCACTTGTCGTGGTCCCACACCGGGACTGTTACCTCCATGAGGACATCGCTGTGTGGACCACCGTAGAACTGAGTGCCCCAACCTGGAGGAGAAGTCAGAATTGTCATTTTAAACCGTCAGCTATTGGATATCTAAGGCCCTTCCCAAACAGAACGGTCATGTACCGTTCGTTTCCAGCGGATTCCAGAGGCTCTCACCAGCACCCTAACGTAAAACACAAGATCACACTTCCTAACATAACTGAAAGGAATTCCTAATGCAATGCATAATGTTTAAACATCCTTCTACTCGACAGCGTAAAACACACAATGAATACTGTTGAATTGACAAAATGAAATCGATTTGCGATATATTCCATGAATGTATATGTTACTAATACGTACCTAGGACGTCGATCAGCAGTAGTCTGCAGATCATCGATTTTTGTAGGTTTTGTGATTATTATCAGTAATTTGTATCATTGGGCCCTGAACGGCAATCAAATACAGGGTTGGACTACTGTCTAAGTTTTGGAAAGATCCCTTTTTTTACAGGATTTAGTTTATAGGAATTACAATGGAGAAGTCTTTGCTCGTTACATAAACTTGGTGGTATTATGAAACAACAGTAACCAACCAAATGGTTTCTACGGTAAACTGTGATTACATGTGCTACGGAACGTGCGACAATTTGCATCCATCTGGTATATTGACATAACATGGGGTGCCTAATAGACGTATGTAGTGTTTCTTTAGAAATTCTGTCACAAAAACAGAAAGTGTTAAGTGCCATTTACCACTCTTCGATAATGGTGGTTTCTCCCTTTAGCTCCCTTTAATAGTCTAGTGAATGTTGTGAAAGACGATCACTAAGAGAATGGATAGCAGTACCTATCCAATAAATATGTGCCCGGTACGTTTGCAAAGCTAGGGTAATGAAGAATATCTAAATTTTAGCACTTCTTTGAGTACAGGAGACTCAGCGGGCTATGGAAATGAGTACCTTGAATAGTAGGCTGAAAGATAAACAAAAATCACGACTAAAGTGGATGTGGGCAGGTCACGTGGCAAGATTGAAAGATGAAAGGTTAGGCCCTAGAGGTAAGACAGCCAGAGGTCGACCAAGAGAACGAAGGGTTGAAGATATTATAAAAAAATCTGGAGAAGACTGGCGAAAGAAAGCGAAGACAAGAAAAATCTAGGAACTGTTGGAGGAGCCCTAAATCTGCCAGGGGCCTTTACGTAAATATAAAATATCTAATAATAAGAACTTTATGTAGGTATGTCAAGGAAATAAAAAGGTAAATTTATTATGAATAAGAGGAATAAGAGGGAAAGACCAACGAAACAATGTATGTATTGTATGAAAGAAGATATGAATAGAAAAGGGGCAGTTATTGAGATTACGACTAATAGTAAAGAAGTATGGAAAAAAAACATGTTGCGCCGACCCCAAAGAAATTGCGATAATGTTAATATAAGGATTATAATAAAACACAAAATAATCACCAATAACAATATCTGGTTCATCAGTGAGCTGCAAGTTGGGTATAGGCAGACAGATGGGCCACACGTAAGTGTTAAAGACGGCGGGGCGGTCCAACTTTAGTATGGCGATGTCGTTCTTATAGTTAAAGAAATCAAAGGCCGCACAAATCATGCTGTGCCAACCCATAATATTTAAATAGTGAAGATTGTAATGACGCTGACATAAGGCAAATTTTAAGTGTGAATGTGGATGTAAGAGAAGAGGAAGGCCAAAAAATCGATTGATGGAGTAGTGTGAAAGATGATATTGCTAAAGTGGGGAACAATACTGAGATAAAGACTAAAGGAGAAATTAGAAGAGTAGATATCTTGCAGCGACCGAATAAATTGTTCTTTCTATAAAGATAATATAAAACACAAAAAAAATAATCACCAATAATAATAGCAGGTTCATCGGTGAGCTGCAAGTTGGGGAGAGGCAGACAAATGGGCCACACGTAAGTCATCAAAATAGCGGGGCGGTCCAGCTTCAAGATGGTGATGTTGTTCTTATAGTTGGAGATCTCGAAGGGCGAACAAGACAGGCTATGCCAACCCGTAATATTTAAATAGTGAAGATTATAATGACGCTTACATAAGGAAAGTTTTGAGTGTGAATGTGGTTATAAGAGAAGAGGAAGACCAAAGAAACGATTCATGGATTGTGTGAAAGATAATATTGCTAAAGAAGGGACGATGACTGAGATTACGACTAAAGGAGAAAAGTAGACATCTTGCAGCGATTGAATAAATTGAACATTCGATGAAGATGATATAAAACACTAAATAATCACCAATAACAATAGCCGGTTCATCGGTGAGCTGCAGGTTGGGAGGTGGTAGACAGATGGGCCACACGTAAGTGTTGAAGACGGCGGGGCGGTCCAGCTTCAGGATGGCAATGTCGTTCTTATAGTTGGAGATCTCGAAGGCCTCGTGCTGCCGGATCTCGGTGACCCTGAAGTTGTAAGTGCGGGAGTCATTGCTGCGCTTGAAGTCGTACTCGCCGAGACGGACGAAGAGCTCCTCTGCTTTCCATCTGGAAAAAAAGATTTTAATTATTAGTTTTAAGGAGTTTTAATAGTTACAGTATATAATTATAAAGAATTGCCGCAAAAATATAGGAGTTATACATAACAAACAAAATAGGAAGATTATAGAATCATATTTCTGCAATAGAATGGCTTTAGGATGCATCTTAGTATTATCCATGCATCCTTGTACTTACTATAAGGATTACTCTACTGAGTAACTTGGTTGTATTGTGGACCCAGCTGCTTTTGAAATCAAGAGAAAAGCTGTTTCATTTCACTTGTGTTCGAGTTTCCAAAAGTCTCAACATTACTTTAAAAGAAGTAACTCGAGTATGAAGTTGAAATAAAAGTTGAGAACGAGAATAAACTAATATATAATAGTGTTACCTCCTAGTGCAGTGAGCAGCAGTCATAACATGTCGGTCAGTGATTAGCACTCCCCCGCAGTACTGCTCAAAGCCCTCCGGTGTGATGGAGGCCATCCACGGCCACTCACGAGGGTTGGCCTGGCGGGCGCCCAGGACACGGCTTTGTTGACGGGTGCTTAGACCGCATCCTATGAAGAAGAAACAACAATAAAGAAAGAAAACCGTTTAATGCAAATACAGAAGACTATCTGTTACAATTTAAAAGACATGTTCAAGAACTCAGGAGTTTATGACTCCACTCTGTAAGAGACCCACAACGTAGCTGGCCCAAGCAGTATATAATCAACCAGCAACTTATATCTGGATAGAGTATCTAAAGCACTATTATCTTTAGGTTTTTTTTTACTATTTCCAATTATTGGTATTGCTTGAGACTAATGGCAGGCTTGTGACGTAATAAACAGCAATCAGCAAACATCGCGCGCATCACATATGTCATAGAAGTCGCCAAAATCGCTATCGGTTTACCTCTTGCAAGATACGTTATAAGCAGGCGGATTGAAATCTGCTCCTTGATCTGTTTCCTGAAGAGATCTAACATCATGGTCAAGATATGGGTTCTTAACAAAATTACCTCTAGATTCAGCCCTGGTGACCTTCATGATAGCTTCGTTCTGTTCCTCCCTTGGTGCGGTTGCTGGCAAGTCACCTGCCAAGCTTTCTGCACCACCCAAAGTTGCTTGGTCGGGGCAACAAGCTCCAACGGTACTGAGGGATGAAAATATAGACAGGTTGTTATTTATCAGCCCAGAAGAATACACACGTATCTTATAGGTGATCTACTTCCGAAAGGCCAAGTGCGTAGTACTCATAACCGGCCCTTCTTCTCCATAAAACTGGCCAGTAAGTGATCCCGATGGTTCCGTCGTCCAAATCTAAATTGCCCCACACGCAGCTCATCACCGTCTCGTTTGCCCAGTTTCGCGTTGAAGTCCCCCATAACCACGGTGAAGTAAGTTTTAATGACCATGCATGGCTCTGGAAATGTCCTCATACATGGTCTCTACTTCATCGTCGAGGTGTGCCTTATTGCGTAATGAATTCGGCAAGGCAAAGGGCAAAGAGTATGAAAAATCGAACAATCACATGCGAGATGAAAGTCGCAATGTGGATTTCCGTTTAGATTGGACGGCAATTAGGCAAAATACGTAAGTAGGTATGTAAGGATCAAATCAGGTGGCTTTCTGTAGTTTATATTAGCCTTTTTGCCATGGGGCACATGGCATAAAGGTGTAAGTTTAAGTATATTTATTAATAAGGCTTCAGAAATACTTAGGAAGATTAGAGATTTGATAAATACGATTTGCAGAGCATTTTTAAATTTTTGTCCAACAAATATTTAGTGATCACTTAATTTGCAGATTTTGGAGTCAGGATTTGAGTAGTAATATCGTAATAAGTTTACCATTAAAAGGTGAGGAGCAACAGAGGAAAACTGGACGGATATAGCTATAAGGAATACACGATACTCACTCATGGTTGATAATGCAGACATAATCCATAAACTTGATGAAGTCAGATCGGAACTCCTCCTGGATACAGTGACGCAGTGGTCGGCAGTGACCGGGCTTGCCGTTCGGCAGAACACAACTTTGGTATGCTGCATTAGCCTGTGAAAAGAACATGGTTTTAGAAGTTTCACAGAATCATAGCTGGTCAAACGTCTTGGCTATCACAAACGCTTTCAAGGTTTACAGATACGATTTAGAAAAATTTTACTACTTTTACTGCCGACTTCGTTATCCTACTGCAGGATGAAGGCCTCCATTTTCTTCCAATTCTCTCGGCCTTCGACCTTAAACTAAATCTGTCCCGATATTTTCGCTTAGATCTTTGACGATGTCGTTTGACGATTCCTGGGATACACGTCGTAATGATATTTGTTAAAGATAATGCAATGATCAATGATGATCAGGCACAAATGTTCATACATATTATGTAGTGTAGTGAAGTACCGACCTATGGGAAAAGTATTTCCACAGCGTGCAAACATTCACACAAAACACGACCCTAATTTGAGATCATTAAAGGTCTTGTGTCAGCATTTAATGATAAGATCGTGACACAGTCATTGTGACTTCGAGTAGATACTTATGTACTCAAATACTAAACGCAAATATTCTTTGTAGTGAGAGGTTTGCTTAATTAAGTTTGAATGTACGTGCAAGCTTTGTAGGCTCGGTGTGTATTCTGCCAAGATTTATGAAATCATTAATGTTCACTACATCGTATGTATCAAAATTAGTCTTCTGGTTTGGTAGAGGATGAATTTTGAATAGATACTGTACAAATTACAGCTAATTGTGTGATTCTGTAGCACTGTAAAGAGAATAATTGCATGCATCAAAATTTATATATGCATACCGTAAACTGCTGTTTATCAGCTAACAGTTTGTTAATTTTGAGTACCAAGAAATTGAAGCACAGAAGTAAAAAGAAAAGGAGGCCTTGATCTGTCTCTAGATGATAAGACACTGGGTGTTCTCATTCAAGAAGCTCTAATGAATAGATATCACCTCTTTCCTCTACACACACCCACAATTCTTGTGACACAAAACTCAACAAACAAAACACCACACAAACAATAAAACTCCTCAACTCTATCGCTTTACCGTACCGTCTATCTTGTATGCTAATCCTCTTGTACACATAGGTAAGTCGCGGAAATAAAGCCTAATTGCTCATGTATTACAAGCCTAATGATGTTGTTGTTCCTGCATCGGTTGCTAAACACGCCCGAGTCGGCGCCGGCGCAGCTATCTAGGTGCGAGTAACTGCTAATTGAATACGACATTTTCTAACTAGATTTTGAATGCTGTTTTGTGGGTGGAAAGTGGTGTGTTGGTTATGGCTTTATTGCTGAAGAGGGGTTTGAGGGATTTTGTTAGCCAGGGTATGGTAAGGTCGAATGTGGTAGATAAGATTGGATGGGAGAAGGATAAACTACCGGACATATCAGTTGATAAAGCTGGCTGCAATGGACCTTAGCAAATAGGACGTGTGGTGGCGAAAACCGGAGATTGCTGGAAAAACCATTGTAATCTATCAAATCCAAGGAATGGTCGCAGTTGAAGAGCCAAAAAATATAATCAATTTAGCTCCGTGTGCAGGCGTCTACTCGTAACTACTCAGCCGCCCGACCCGCCTTATATTTAGAACATATACTGTTCGTCACGGATATGACACACCGATTAGTTATCAGCTGACTGTTTTAATTATTTTTGCCGTTGATTTTATTCTGTAATTTTTAGTTATTGTTAGGGAGACCAGTTCAAATTACTTGCCAGTAACTAATGCTAATACTGTACTACTAGCATCACTCACAAAACATGATACAATTTAAAATAATTTATTTATTCATTTACACATAAATTATTTTTACAGATAGAACCCAAAAAGATCGTATAAATAAGTTATTAGCACATTTCGCCATAAGTTGGCATGCAAATAGAGCGGTCAATTCGACATAATTTTCATACAAACGCTCGTACGTTATTATGCCGTTGTAACACATCTATCTTTGATTTTTTTGAACTAATAGGTATCTTGTGCACTATATCTAGGTTTCTAACAAAGCAGAAAATAAAAATTTGGAGAAACCAATTCAGTATAAGCCTCCAGAAATCTGCTTTTTTGCACAAATTTTACCTGAACTTTGACCGTTCATTATGTACTCATAAATTGTAAAAGTAAAGAAATCATCATGATAGAAACCTTCCAAATGTAATAGAGATTCTAAATGACCAATAATTATTTCATAAACTTGTAAGACTTATTCAAAAACACGTATTTCCTGGAACAAGTTTTATGAAATTTTCAAACACAATTTTTCGTTCAATGCTATCGCGTTCTCACTTGTTTGTCAGTCAACAATAAGGTATGCGGGGCGCGGGGTGACGAGTCGTGCGGGGTCGGGACGGGGGGAGCCGGGGGAGTTCAATGAAGATCGGCGCTCGCTCGCTCGGCTAGTAGGTAATGAACTAATGAATGAATTTGTTGAGTACTGCGCGTACGTGAGTGAGTGTGCATCGTATCTATTTCATTTATTTAGAGAATTCAGTTTTACCTTTTACAACGATTTTGCTTTCAAAAAGATTTGGTAGTTTTATAAGAAATGAACCTAGCATTAGTGAATACGGACACCGAATTTATTTTGATGGTGGGTTTTGAAGGTAGGGTAGGTAAGTAGGTTAGGTACCTAGGTTGGGTAGGTAGGTTAGGTACCTAGGTTGGGTAGCTAGGTAAGGAGTAAGTTAGGGTAGGTAAGTAGATAGGGTGGGTAGGTCCTACCTACCTACTCACTCTACCTACCCGGTAGATAGGGTGAGTAGGTAGGTAAGTAATGTAAGAAGGGCAGGTAGGTAGATATGTACCTAGGAAGGGACCCTCGAAACACCCGCCAGAAGCTCGCAATACTTCCTTGAGTATAGGTATAAAATTATTGATATTTTATCGCTACTCAGTTCTGATTACTAGGTAAGTATATCAGGCTGCAACGCAACGTTGCGAGATCGCACATCACCGGCGCGGGCGAACGGCGCGCAAATTTGGCGTGTGACGGAACGGCAACAGTGTGCGGCGTATATTTGATCAATCAAAAGAAAGCATCGCATTCGCCAGTTTCTTGCTACGTGCGTTGAAGTTCCGCGTGACGTCACGTAAAGTGTCATCTCGATCCCAACTCCTAAGCTTTGACGAGCTTTATCTTTATCAATTTTTAATGATTTAATAAATAAAAAAATACGTGTCCAATATTTTTCGATAATCTAACTGACGGACTAATTAGAATTATTATTTATATCTGACTACACCGAGTTACAGACAAATGGTTATGTTTTGTAAGTACCTATCTACAAAACACAACCATTTTCATTTAAAAAATACGCGATTACACTCGATTTAGACGAAGTTAATTACTTTACATTTTTGCTTTTTTTAACCCCCGCCGGAAAAAGAGGGGTGTTATAAGTTTCACGTGTGTTGCTGTGTATCTGTGTGTCTGTCTGTGGCATCATAGCGCCTAAACGGATGCACCGATTTCGATTTAGTTTTTTTTTGTTTGAAAGGTAATTTTGTCGAGAGTGTTCTTAGCTATGTTTGAATAAAATCAGTTCAGCCGTTCATAAGTTATGGGGATTTTACTGTTTGAATCGGGGTGTTTTCGCAAGATAAATGTGTCGGGGGTTTTTAAATTGTGACATTTTACTTGTTATTTTATGTTACTGTTTTGTTATATCTCTATTTCTGATAGGTAACTACCTACTACCTAACTAATAATATTCATAAAAAAACAAACAGAAACAAACGAAAAAAAACCTTTTTAGGTAAAATAAAAACAGCCATCTTGATACACCAATCACTACAAACCAAAATTCACGTAGGTATGTACCACACGGCACACGCACCAGACACGGATGAAGTCCCTGGCCAAGCGTGAGTTCTGGCTATGGCTCTCCTCTGGTTGTGGGGTTCTGCAGGGGTCGGTTTTACAAAATCTCTTGTGGGATCTCGCATACGATGTGGTCCTGCGTGTTGACCTCCCCGTCGTCAAGGACTGGTTCAAGCGCTTCACCATAGTCTCACGAAAAGAACGGATCTCGCCCTAGTAGCCCTTGCGTTGGACAAGTACCTCTATGCAACTGTGCTGTCGTCTGCATACTCAAATTGACGATTTTAGCACTTTTCGCTTATATACTGCAATTATACTGTTGCTGACCCATGGTCGACCAAGGACACCATCCGAGCCTGGTGCGTGTGATTACAAATATAGAGAGAGAGGGACGGCAACAGAAAAGATGGATGGACTGTATGAGGAGTGATATGAAAGAAAAGGGAGTTAGTGATAGAGTGACAGAAGATGGGGAGGTATGGAAGAAGAAAACTTGTTACGCCAACCAGAAGTAACCAGACCAAAAAGTAACTATGGCCAATAACTGGCCGGGGAGCGAGGGAGCGTGACTAAAAGCGCAAGCACTCCAGCGCCCCGGCCGAAGGTACCTGCAAAACACCGTGTGGTTTTATTCAGTTAGACTCTGACAGACCCCTTCGCTTGCCCCAGGGCGGAGGACATCCATGGGGACTTCCAAAGGAATAAAAAAATAAGTTTTGGTAGCCATTTGTCTAATATATAAAACACAAAAATTGTTTGTTCCTACGTCCGTTACAGAGCTTGAAACCATCCAACCGTTGTGACCTAAACCCAAATATATATGTCAATGCCCAAACCGGTTTCATTATGACAATAAAGCACAGATGGTTTTAGACCACTAAAACAAACAAAAAATAAACAGAATTTATTTATTTACCGACTTCAAAAATAAAGAGATAATCAATTTGACACGTATGGATGTAATATTATTGGAACTGCACAATATTGACATAATAAGTTACGCTATCTGGGCTAAACACGTGTGCAAAATATCATAAGTAGTGTATATGTGGTATGTATGTATGTATGTTCGTCCACGCATTTCTCCGAAACTACTTATCGGATCGTGATCATTTTTTTTGTGTTGGATCGAGTATTTCTCAACTTAGGGATTAGTGCAAATTTATTCAAAATCGGTCCATCATTTTTCAAAATATGGAGCATAAAACCGAACTCCATAGCAACAAACAGCACGAATGTGTACATTTAGTTATTATAGGTATTTTGTCAATGACACCCATACATTTAGTTATTATAGGTATTTTGTCAATGACACCCAGATCCGGAACTATTATCTATAGGCCATACAAATATTTTTTCCGTGCGGGAATAGAACCCGCGACACGCAGAGTAGCAGCCGATCGTTCAACCACAACGCCAACTAACAAAACAACCATGTGTGTCGTAATTTATGTGGGAAAACTACATAAAGTACGAAAAAGTATAGGTACCTGAATAATTTATTCTGCTTATGGAACACATTATTATTTGTCTATCTCAGTCGGTATTGACACAGGTATTGAGGAAGCTAAAATTTATAGGTACTACTAATACTACTACTAATTACTGACGACTTCCGAAACTAAAGTTTTTTTGTACTTTTTAGTGTTTTTTTCTTTCGAAGTCGATTTTTTATTTTGTGAAAATGTTTTTATTTCGCTCTTTATAGTTTTAGTACACCATCACTAAAATGAGTAAGTTCTATAGTTAGGTACCTAAAGGATTGATAAAAAACCTATAACTCAATTTACAAATTCGTGCTGTTTGTCGCTAAGGAGTACGGTTGTATGCTCACTTTTCCCTAATTTGAGAGATACTTAGCATAAAAGAATGATCACGATCTGACAATTAGTTTCGGAGAAATGCGTGGACAAACATACATACATACAAATATGCAATGAAAATTGGCACACTTTTTTAGAAGAATATATAATTATGCTATGTGAAAATTGTGCAGTTCCAATAATATTACATAAATACGTGTCGAATTGACGACACGGTTGGCGTAGTGGTTGAGCGATCGACTGCTGTGCTGCGTGTCGCGGGTTCGATTACCGCAAGGAACTAATATGAGATGTTCCGGGTCTGAGTGTCTTGTGTAGTTGTGTATGTGAGATGTTTGTAAACGCACCCACGATACAGGAAGAACTACATAGAGTGCGACATCGATTAAAAAAAAACCCTTCGTTTGCCCTAGGGTGAAAGACATCCATAAGGACTTCAAAAGATAAAAATATAAATGATATTTGAAAGTCTGTTTTCGGAAATCGGAGCCTTCTCGATTTGGTTATGAATTTTTCGATAAGTATAATAAATAAAAATGCCAAACTGTAATCAGACTACTTTATTTGATCAACCACCTGTACGTCGTAGGTACCTACGTACATTGTAATTGTACCTACTAATGTTAGCTGCCTCAATACTGCCTGGTTAGATGAAATAATAATAATGTGTTCTGCTTGTGCTATTCCATAAGCAGAATAAATGATTTAGGTACCTTTACTTTTTCGTACTTTATGTAGATATCCTACATAAATTACGACAAAACTAATATATTTTAAATAATTCACATGCAGTAAAAAATTGCGCACGTACGGTACCTAGATTGGTAAAAATACAAACACGCATCCCCGGGGCCAAGGCAAGGGCTACGTCCGTACTAAATGTAGCGCGCGATGCGATATTATTATCATGAATTCATGAATGAACTCACTCGAGCACTCACACGAGCGGCCGGCTGACCGGCGGCGGCGGCGAGCGCCCGCGAGTCCCGCGACTGAGCGGCGGAAGTTACCGAATGACAACCGAGCGTTCAGGCGCTATCTCTCTCTTTTCGCTTTGCCTCTTTTTCAAGCATTGCGCTGGATGAAACAACAAGCTTTAGGATCGTGCTAGCGTTGGCGATAGACGGCCCGGCTAGGCTGCTCTTAAGATATGAGTTAAGGTGCTTACGCAGATTGCTATAAGGAGATCTCTTATAATCTAATAACTCATTATTTTTATTAGGTATTTAACCTGTTAAGTTTAATAAACTCTTCAAAATACTTAGTTTACTTACTTAAGTAGACTATGAAATTTTATGGTTAACAACACATAAAATATAAATCTAATAATATCATTAAGTAGGAAGGAATTACAACAACTAATAACAAGATATTCTACAATGGATGCCTGTTATGATAAGATTGAGATGGAGATTTTTTTAGAAATCCGTTTATAGAATAAAAGCTGTGAGAAATGAGCCACTTTTTCAAAACTATACAGAATTTTTTGTAAGGGAGATAGGTTATAAAGGAGGGTATAGAATTATAAATGAGAGGGGCCATGTAAACACAACTACGCCTAAATAATTCGATCCTGGATACAGGTAATTCTAATACATACTGTGTAACTTTTCGTTTATTATTGTTATTTTTAGTATTAAAAAGTAAATAATTAGTTTTTACAAAGGAGATGTTCGATTTTGGGCCATCACTATGTACACTACATAGATAAATAGGAAAAAATAGGGAAATTCCATAAAAATACTAACAAATTAATTTGAAGAAGGGTACAGGAGTAACAAAAATGATCATTTATAGTTTTTTAATTAGATAACCCTATTTTTAGGGCAGCCATGACAGTTGTGTTTGACATGACGTCTGACGACTTTGACAGTTTTGAGAAGTGACTTCTTTGAGTCATTCTTTGCTTTGACTTTGAATTGGATATGTTTCGGAGTTTTTAGTGATTGTTTTACTACTACGGACATTAATTGATTGCTTCTCTATTGCAATTGAATTAGTGTTGTTTGTATTGACGCAGATATTATGATGACACGTCAAACAAATGTCATTGTCAAAATGACATTCTGCGCATACTGTCATTGTCAAAATGTCATTCTTCGCATACTGTCATTGTCAAAATGACTTTTTTCGCCTACAGCTGATCTGACCCACCATGTTTAATTGTAAATTGTGTTGCTCTACTTGACGAAGTTAATTTGAGTTTACATTGAAACGAAGTGAAATTAAAGAAAATTAACAATAAAAAACAGTTACTATAATATATAGCAATTTTTACATAAAGTGTACATAGAGCTGGCCCAGGCTCCATACATTTCTGGAACATCTCCTTTAGCGATTTCATGTTAGATACATACAAGGAACGGTGAGGAGATTGTGTGCTTTATATACTGGTCTGCAGGAATCAGTCCAGTCCATATTAAAAATGGTGCGGATGCATTTTTTATGTGCCAACAGAACTCTACAACCTTCGGAGGATTTGCCCCAGACAATTATTCCGTAACGTATGACGGAGCAAAGGTAATAAAACTAGTCATACAATGTGAAGTCAGAGACACCTCGTAGAAAACCGATCACACAACTACTCGCTTTCATAATTGACCAGTCCCAAGTTAAATAAAGGATAGTACAGTATTTGTCACCCTCTGTAATTCCGCCAAAGAGCAGGATAAAAATTCCAAACGCTGAGAGACGATTTTAGGAATCGTAACAGCCTGACATACTGGTGCAAACTTTAATAGGTTCGTACGTTTTAAACAGACTCTCCCTCGGCCCCAACCGTAGCCTACTGTTTGGAACAAGTAATCCCAACAATTCTATATATTACAATGATTTGCGATCGATTGCGATTTCTATACAAAGCGGTGCGCACGTGCTCCCCTTCCTAAATATGTGAAAAAACAATAGAGCATCGGTTCACTAGGCCCTTATTTTTATAAACATACTTTTGTTACATTCGCCAATAGGTTTAATTTGAATACCTATGTTTTGTATTTCAATACTATTGTGCTTGCAGGGGCATGCAAAACAATCAAAGTAATTCTAAACATACGACTGTTCACATTACATTACAATTTATTGTGTGGATTGAATTTTAAATATTTTTGTGTTTATGTAAAACCCTGTTATGTTACTTATACATCTTTCCAAACTAGACCATTGCCACTGACCATTGCGTAGAGTAGCTAAATTTCCATCGTGTATCAGTAATGTTCTAACGATAACTACAACTTGGATCTGAGTCGAAAGGATTATTCCGGGAACCGGGACCATATCTTAGTTTTGTACACGCCTTTTGACCTACCTAGTCATTATCAAACATGGGATTCCCCCGAGAGACTTTTTGTAACAAATTTATCGTTATTTATTACTAATTATTATTTTTACAAAGCTGCCCGTTCTATTCTGTGTGTTAACGCAAGTTCATAGTTCACCATGGCAGTTGAAGCTATCAAGTTATTTTAGTTAGGCATTCGCAATTATATTCAGGAATTATGAATCTTAGAGAAGAGTAGCTGTAACGCATTCATGGTTTTTGCTTTTTGTAATTAGTCCATCACCATTATTCTCAAAACCGTGAAGTATACTGACAGGTTCTACATCCACAAACATAAAGACATGTGACACACTGTCACCCAAACTGGCTTCATTTCCTTATTTCTCTTTCAGTTTGCATCATGGTGGTGCAGGAAGAAGAGGAGTTTGATTAGTTGGCACCCTTACCTGGTTGTCGTTTATGGCAATGAAACGCTTCACTCTTCCAGCGCCGATATGTATCCCACCTTCGGCGATAACCTCTTGCCATGATGGGTCCAGCAAGTGGGCTGTAAGAAGTGAAATACATTTATTAAAATTTATTAATTAAAATAGTAGAACAAATAAAATCATTCTCGTATCAAATATAGTCACAAGTTGACTAGCTCACTATGGCTCCCATTTGGTATGGAATAGTCTGCCTATGCATGGCAGGTACAGAAAGGAATAGGTCAACAACGTAAGATATATTATAGGATCAAATATTAAACAAGGCAAGCAAAAACACTACAGCACAGATACAGATAAGTTGAATCAGCTACGCAAGGTGGTGAAATTGTAAATGAGGAACTAAACGCTAACGACGAATGAATCAAACGGAAAAACCCTAACAAGATAAGGTCCACAAACAAAAAGAACGAACACAAATACTCACACTTATAATCATCTCCAAATACACTCAAAACAGTCCCAAACAAAATTAAAAGAAGCAACATGCTCACTGATCAGTCCGCCGAGGACTCAACGTGATTGCGGAGTAACTACCATTTGGGACGGTTGGCCGGATACCACAGTGATAAGTACAGCATAATCCACAGGATGCCACCGAGCTGATAGCGAATATTTTGCAGCAAATGACGGAAAAATTGATATAACCCGCATAGTCGTAATTCGGAACAGTTCAAGGACAGTGCCATCCTACTCGTATTGTAATATTGTAAATGCGGACGTCAGAAATTTGGTTGTTTAGATTTCCCATAATGTCTCAACCGATTTGGATGAAACTTAGCTTTAGGTTGTCTTTATCTTAAAGTCAAAATGTGTTATTTCGGTAGCGCAAGTCCATTTCATACAATTGCTAATTTTGACAAGCGCTATCGCTGATAGAAATTAATTTAGTCTAGCTAGAGACTCTGGATTAGGAATTAAGATAACTTTTATCTCAGGGGGGGTGACCACAAGCTCTTAGAGTAAGGTTATTTTGAGATCGAGTAAGTGACAGATGTATACACGTCATATACATCTGTCCCTTACACACACTCAAAATAACCTTACTCTAAGAGCTTGTGGTTACCCCCCAGTACTTATTAGATTTTCGTAAAATAATCTTAGACCCGTATGTGGGCAGAGCCACTGGCAAAAGCTAGTGGATTTACATTTTATCATACTTTTTCCTGCTTTTGTAGTAGGTTTTCTCTCTCTTTGTTCTTAGAATCGATGAGTCTGATGGTAATACATATTTATGTGTGTTTCTTTCATTCATTCAACGAGACACGAGACAAATCTTAATACTAAGAAGAATGTTAACATATCAATTACGTCACTGTCCACGTTATACGAGTAATCTAACACCATTGACTTATTAACTATTTAAATCAATTTTAACACCTATTCCAATTAAGTTTGGTAAAAATTATCGTTGAACATGTTACAGAATTAATAAAGATTGTAACTGATAAAGATAAAGAACATATATTGACATGCAACGCCAATTAGGGTCAATGTTATTCACAACCTAACATTAACATTTCAGTTTTAACACTCCCTAAACTGGTATACCTACTAGAGCATTATCGATCTATCGACAAATGTACAAGTAATTGAAGACAGCAATTTTGTAAATGTTATCCATAACGACGCCATTAAATAGTATCTAGTACCACTAAAATGTATACTGTTTCTGGTCCGTGGGCGATCATTAAAATTTGCAAACTTCCAAAAGGTACATCAGTGGCGAAACAGACATTCCTTGAGGCGATTGTTTGGTCCGAGGTGTATGCAAATGATCAAAATATTCGTCAACACTTATTACAGTGTTATGATAATAAGTACACTGGATTAAAGTTATCCTAAGGCACCTCTTACTTCGTCAAACTGGTTGTTTTAATGTCCGCAGCTTGTATCATGAAGGTAGGTATGTATGTACTTATCTACTTGTGTCTTTATACTTTTGACCGTTAAGGCGTATATATTCTCCAATGTTAATACAGTACAGGGGGGTAACCACAAGCTCTTAGAGTAAGGTTATTTTGAGATCGAGTAAGTGACAGATGTATACAAGTCAGATACATCTGTCCCTTACTCGATCTCAAAATAACCTTACTCTAAGAGCTTGTGGTCACCCCCCTGGCAGTGCGCCCGCTCGGAGCCAGATTATCAATATCGAACCTCCTTGTGGGTATTTTTGGTTGAAAAATATTCTTTGATTTACATAAGCTATTTCAATTATGAAGATCTAAGTAGGAAATATAACCAAACAACAGATATTAGCTTGAATAGTTAATTTAGTTTAAGAGTCCAGTGTGTCTGTGTGTTTAAATCCATTGTAATTTGTTAAGAGATCTGAATAAAAGGCTATATTATATTATTATTATTATATTTTTCTGTATAAAAATATTTTTAAACATCCAAGTTTGTTTTGTCCAAAACTAGCGAAAAGATATCGTGTTGTTAATTATTTTTTTAATACAAAACTATTAGTTCCACAAGAAAATCATGTTTCACAAATAATGTATACATGAATCAATAAAAAATACATATTTTTTTCAAACCTTTTAATCTAGCCGTTACTAAGGAGTATGCTTTAGAAAGTAACCATTTTACGGCACTAAAGCAGTCAGCTCTTAACCAAAATAGCCGTATTAGACTGATCGTTAAAAACCAACGTTCCTGATTACAAAATTGAAGCTTGCTTATACATATGACGAGGTAAAAGTTTCAGGAAAAGATGAAAATGTCGAAAACTAAAGTGAAAGATGTTCCAAATATGTTTAATAACCTGAGATTTATTTCCATTCCCTTGATCCTAGAAAACGTAAACCATTCCGGTTACTTTCGAACACAGTTCGGATGTAGAGCATTCGTTTTTAAAAGCCATTGAGGACTCCATATAAAAAAAACCGGCCAAGTGCGAGTCGGACTCGCGCACGAAGGGTTCCGTACCATTATCGCAAAAAACGGCAACAAAATCACGTTTGTTGTATGGCAGCCCTTCTTAAATATTAATTTTATTCTGTTTTTAGTATTTGTTGTTATAGCGGCAGCAGAAATACATCATCTGTGAAAATTTCAACTGTCTAGCTATTACGGTTCATGAGATACAGCCTGGTGACAGACAGACAGACAGACAGACAGACAGACAGACGGACCGTGGAGTCTCAGTAATAGGGTCCCGTTTTTACCCTTTGGGTACGGAATCCTAAAAACTGACAGTGATTATTCTGTTGACCTTAAACAAAAGCTCTCTGACGAGGAAAAAGCTTTGTTTCTTCAAAGTAGTCTTACCAAAAAACGCCTAGTAAGCTAAAGTTACAACGAATTCAAGATAATCAACCTCCACTTTCAGACTTCGCTCTCTTTCCATTTTAGTCAAGTTCTAACATTAGTCTACGATATTATTATATAGATCAAGATTTCAAGTAAACCAGTGCAGATTTATTGGCAGCAGCTTGAAAAACGGCAGGACAAGCGTATTAGGCTTTAATCAAGCTATGCAAATAGTTTGCACAGTCGCTCGTCGGCCCGTCGCTGTGTCGGTATATTGGGTCGCAATTAAAATACTCGCCTCATTACCTGGTCACTAGGGAGAATAAGAGAGAAGGTCTACTTTCAGGAGTAAACGAATTGATGGCACGGTTGGCGCAATTGCTTAGACCCAATAGCCAATCGCGTGCCACGCTGCGTGTCGCAGGTTCTATTCCTGCTCGGAATAAATATTTCTGTGCCCTACAGTTTATGACTACAGCCTGCATTCGTTTAAAAAAGTTTTTATTACTAAACTACCCTACATGATACAGGGGAAATTCCTAGTGTGGCGCAACTTATTTTTTTTTATAGAGTACGCTTAGCTCATAGTGCAAATATTAAACACACCAGAGTACTGAAATGCTTTAGTAGGCGATCATTTTAGAGACAGCATACATGGTCCAAACTTTCCAGACAAACCAAGCGTGTTAGTGAGTGCCATCGTTTATTCAAAGGCATTGATCGCCCATGATGGTCTGCAAATGACTTTGATAGCTGAAATTGATGCTCAGCGCATATTGTGATTCCGTGCTGTCGTTAACTCTAACATGCACTTTGAAGGTTTAGGACCTTGATGTGTAGAATGATATATCTGTTGATGATAAGAATACAGGATATTCATGAGGTGTAATAAATCGGAAATGTCCTCAACTCAAGGCTTTTTTCTGAAATCTGTTTTCAGGAAATGACTTAACGCGGGTTTTGGCACGTCGTCATTCGATGGTTGACTGCACAGCAAGCGTTGACTGTTTGCTCTTAGAGCTGTTACAATTTTGGTGTAAAATAAAATATATCATAATCTATCTATTTCATTGTTATTTTAATTATTTGCCCAACTTATTTGACTTTTACCCATTGGTATGTTAAATTAATGCTTTGAATAGGTGTAACGAGTAGGTTTAACAGGGTAACGATCCATAAGTCACTGGTTCAGATCCGGCTCGAAGGACCAAATAATGTTCAGCCGCTGGTTATATAAAATGAAACATGAACATGAAGTATGACATGATGCTGATACCGTTTTCTGGTTAATGTGGTCCTTCTGAACATGTTTATAATGTGCTAGACAGCACGGTGCGCCGGCGCCGCTGCTGCACCTCTGTATCTAGTTACTCGCACAATTTGCCGTTTCCTTTTTAATGAACGTTGTATTGTTGCTAAATATTCACTTGTTTAGGGCTTCGTTGAACTTTTTTAATTTCCGGGGAGATGTATCATGTTTAGTAATTGTGGTTTTCAAAGAGTATAACCAGTTATTAAACGCTTCCTGTTAAGGTATCCTCTTCATGGTTTATCTTATTTCTGGTATGGAATGGAAACTTGAATAAATTAAACTTATATATTGTTATGGCGATTGCAAATTATTAATGTACGTAATTATGAAGTTATGTCTCTACATTACCTAATTGATTTTCCTCAGACTTGTCTTCGTCAAATATAATTATTTCAAACATAACTATGAAATAGTTGTTGCTTGTTGATTTTATAGGTTGGGAATTGTTTACAATATGACTGAAATTATGCAAGACTATTCTGACATTTGTTCGCACTGTAATCCTCAAGAGTTGTGTAAAGATGTGTAAACCCACATCTCATTTAAATATTCTTCCAAAGACTAATAAAAACCTACGATCACTCCTAAGATACAGTCATTACTCATCTTAGTTTTACATAATATTAATTGATTTTATAAAACATTTAATTATATATCCGAGTTGGTTAATTCAATTATAAATCATTCTGCGAATGTTACTGCACAATAAAGTTCTCTATAGTTGGCGAAACATAAATCTATTGCAGTGTCATATTACCCGTCCTTGCAAACCTTGTTAGGTTATATTTTGACCTACATAATTACGATTATCATATCGACTACCTACGTGAAACTGCAGTCCATAGCTCAACCTGAAATATTTGATTAAGGACCTATCCTTGTTACCAATAAATCAACCCAGAAAATAACATCTATTTGCTAGATATGGGAGATATGCCCCTGTAAGATATATCGCAGCCTTTAACTGAATGTTATAGACGCGGAATACCTATATTAGGGCACCTATTGACCTAATATATCCTACGAAACGCCGTACTTTAACTTGTCACCCACATTCAATTTGAGCATATCCGCAAATCTTTTTTGCTCTTTAGATATATGCTTTTTGAAAGTTCAGAAATTATCTCTTCGGCAATTTGGCAAAGAATTCCTATCTATCTTCCCTAGTGTCACTGAATTGGGTTATCTTTTCGAGAATTTTCTGGTCTTTTTCTCATAATACGATGAGACACCATTCCGTTTACCCTGCTTGGATGATCTGGCGTTCTTCGTTGTCAGTTTTCCTAGATCTGGAAGTAGCTATAATGATAGGATGCAATAGGCATTCAATACCACCCATTCCAAAGCTCCCATTCCCTTCATGTTTAGCAATAACTGCCATGTATTATGCAAGTGCCATTACGGATATTAAAAACGGACTAATTATGCAGATCACTTACTTATCATTCAAAGTATAACACGCATATTAACACGTACATAAGTGAGTGACATAATTGAATAGTTGCATAATCTGTGGGACACTGTCTAGACACAGGTACCCAGACTATAACTAGCTTTATGACCTGGTGATTGCTATGTTACAGCTAATTGCTGTGATTATGGACACAGTTGTAATCTATAGTAGTTATGTCTTTGTGACACTATTTAAGCTTAGAACACTGCTCGTACAAGATATGCAAAGAAATACAAATGTTTTATGAATCAATCAAGAAAATGCACGTTGTTCTGTATATGCTTTGGGTTCCCCTTTCTGAGTGACCAACTCCTTGACAATTCCTGTAAAAGGTTTAATTGATTTAATGTATTGAGATTGCGAAGGTACCTGTAACAGTATTATACTAGAATTAATATTTGTTTCGGGATACTTACCATGTATATTTAAAAAAAAACAAAAAATATCCCGAAACAAATATTAATTATATTTTTTTTTAACTCTCATGGTCACTAACACTAACCTTAGAAGCGGGCTATTTACCATGTTTACTGATTGTTGCGAGTTCCATTTTATCCGTGATCATGGTACTTGCATACATACATACATAAACTCACGCCTTTTTCCCATGGGGGTAGGCAGAAACTACAGAACGCCACCTGCTACGATCCTTACATACTTCTTTTGCTTCACACACATTCATACATCTAGTCATACACACACGCCGGTGTGTGCTTGTATGTGCTTGCAACAGCACCTAAATATCGGAAATTCGCAACAAACAGTAAACATAGTAAATATCCCGCTTCTAATGTTAATGTTAGTATTAATTCTAATGATGGTGACCATCTCAGCTTAGCTTATAGTCATACTGTTTTCTAAAAGTCACATGTCATTTATCAATTATGATATTGAATATTGTGTGTCCTCTGAATGTGAAGTGCAACATCACCAATCTATTTTTAGAATCTTCTTCCTATCGTGTCGATAATAGTTTATTTTTTACTAGAATGTAAATTTTGTTCGGTCCAGTAACATCTACGGACGCCCTAAGTAGGTCGTCACGTGTACCACAGGTGACACAGGGTGTAGAAATGCGGCGTAAGATGGAAGATGAACAATCCAAAAACCTTTGCCTGTGGAGACTGCCTTGTTTTAGAGTTACTACTTAAGGCGGTACCCCGAGCAAAACGCCGCGCAAGCCGTTTTTTGTGTTGTTTTTAGGAGCTATCTACTCGTTATTTAAAAAGAAATATCAATTAATAAAAATACATTAAAATTCTACATAATATTGATTCAAAAATGGTAGATTTAGTTTTTTTTTTAATGTTGTATATATTTCACTAATCTCCTTCCAAAAAAACATAAAAATGAGAAATAATTATTGATATTATGCATCTCCTCGTAAAGTGTTTATTAATTATTTTTTGTACTAACACTAATGGATAGACAATTTAATAACGAACATTTTTGTAGAATTATTTTTTTCAAAAGACCAAAATTCGATTTTATAAAGATTTTATTCTAAAATCTGGGCGTATTCACTACTGTAATTCATGCGCCACCAGTGCCGCTAGACCAATAAGAATGCTCATATCTCATGCCGATTTTTTGGTCAGGGTACCGTCTTAAGTTTATCGTGGAATCTCAACGACAGAGTGACAGAGCTTTCCCAGAGAAACAGCTCATAGCTAAAGTATTTTCTCAAGTTTCGATAAATACAAAGGCCGTCCGTTCACACCGGCATGTGACATTATTATCATTACAAGAAATTTAATAACAATAACATTATACTATGTAGTTTATAAACTTGTTATCAGTGAACGCGAGTAGTATGAGTCAGGAGAAGATATAGGGTATATTATTGTAAGTAGCGATGCTCCGTCACTGTCACAAGATAGGCTGATGTGATCTTTAAACCCGTCAATTTAGTAGCATCGTAATAAATACTTTACGTCTGTTTCGTTTACGAAATGGGTACGAAATTACGATCTTCGATTCTTTGGTTACTAAAATCATTACTGTAAGTATCGGAACGGGAACGGTACGAGTAATAGGCAAATGGATAAGGACCTAATCCATCGTAGCACTATTGTTCTAGAACATCATCCATCTAACAATATCGAAGAACTAGGTGCTGGCTGTGTTCGAAACCTATAGGCATCACCACCCACAAACCGGTGAGTTCTCGCATTGTTGAGGCGGGGGGCTCAGTAGCCGTGGCTTGGTCACTAACGATGAAGCGAAGAGGAACCCGGGGGGGGCTGATCGTCAGGGGGTTGTGCCGCTTGGTAACAGAGGCGACATCGCAACTGAATCGGGCCGCGATGTCGTTTGGAGCATCCCAGGTCCCATATGATATCGCGGCAGAGGGTTGAGGCCGCGACGGGAGAGAAGTATTGCAGTGCGCTGCTCTCCCTACCTTCCGCGTCGTGGTGTGTTGGCCCAGTGGCTATTGGTACTTGTGTACTTGTGGACGCAGGTTCAAATCCGGGCAAGTACCTATGTGTTTTTTTTATATTTGTTTGTATTTTCTTAGTTTATCTCGGACATCACTGGCAACGGTGTAGGAAAATATCGTGAGGAAACCTGGACTTATATAGTTAAAGTCTGAAATAGCCAAGTCAAAGGCCTATGGGTTGCCCAGAGGCGGCTTAATAAATTCTTCTCTCACGAAAAGAAGAAGTCCTTGCGAAATAGGTGGAAGAAAAAGCGCCTAGCCCTAATTTTTTTCCAGATGGACGACCATCAGAGGTAATCATAGATTTGTAAAGTAAAGACTTACTGTCTTCACCACTTGTGTAGATCTTGTTTGTCTAAGATGCAGATCACCGTTCATGACCACTCATGCATGATCTTACTCCGTCCTCCATAATGCATGTTACATCATCAGCTGATGTTTCTACAGCTAATCTATGACATCACTTGTGATTAGTTACCGCGGATGCTGTCACTACACGATGAACGGCGTAGGAAAATATGCTAGAAACTAAAAGTACTCTGTGCTAGAAACTAAACATGCTAATCTTCGATCAATAATACACTAGATACACAATACCATATAAAACTTCTCTTGAAAACTGTCGCCAATTGTGTTTACGAAATTCTAAGAATTCTAGTTGAAATAAATATACAATAATGTAAATTCTACTTCAAATGCAATGCTTATAGTTGCATTCACCAAAATCTCGGTGTTACGTTGGTTATTTGCACATTTTTTGAACGCACACTGCGGTATTTTGACGACTAATTTGAAATAAGATCGCAATACCGCAACCGTATTTTAGCTTTTATTTTTCGGCCCGTTTTTGAAGCGCTTACTGGCCATCTAGATGCTAATAATGTAATACCTGTGTACCAACCTACCAATACCAACTTTTGCGCTTCCTGTCACGAACCGTTCGCGCAAAAAACTTAATCAAGATAGAGGAAAACAAATGTTTTGTATGCTATATGTGTTCTTGGGTGGCTACTCCGACAGAAAACTAAACGATTCATGCGATAAAAACTGTACAAATCTGTAGTCGAATATTTCATTAAAATTTGTATTGTTGATAGGCACTTGTTTGACCACTATGCCACCTGATGGTAAGAGATGATATGGTCGACGAGAAGCACGCTTGCCTAGAAGTAACCTATTCACTCTTGGATTGTTGCTATCAGGCAATACAGACTCCAGCAGGGAAAGCCACATGTTTTTATCACGCGTTATTTCCTTATGTAATAATAAACTGTGATATTATTTTAATTAATTTATTAATATCTCAATCTCAAAAATGAGGTACTTATGGCAAAATATTAACAGGCGCATGGTCTTCAAGGTTAAGCAACGATTACCGACGTCGGTCCGTGGAAGGGTGCAGAGCATCCATCATACCGAGACTCCTCCGTGCCTCGGAAAGCACGTTAAGCAGTCCCGGCTGTATTTATATCACATTGTCTGGTCATTATAAATATTGCTACGTAACGATTGGGCAATTCTATAATTATGGTCTATGGATTAGTTCAGCGAGCGAAGCGAGCTCGGGAGCTTAGGGCACCCCGACACGGATAGGTTAGCTGCGAAGGGGATGACTCAGCGCCCGCCATCTCCTTTATGTTAGGTTACTGTAGACCCTGCAGACAGAAATAGGAGCCCCGCGGTTATCATAATTATTTTAAGATAATTTTGCTAAAATATTTAATCTAAATAATTATTTGGAACGATTTATACTTAAATCTTTTTCCAACAAAAATAAATCATTCATGATTTCAGCGTAAAGAAAGTCGCTTTGATCAAGTGCCATATGCCTTCCAGCACAGCGTCTTCCGGTACGCGGTCGCCACTACAGAACTTTCAGCACCATCGACCATGTGCCCGAAACTGTGACCTGCCGACTATCTCTCAATTATAATTTATTTATTTTCAGACACAGTGGTCCATAATATTACATTCACTTCATTATCTATATAAATATTATAAAGAGGAAAGATTTTTTTGTTTGTTTGTTTGTACCTAATACCTAAACCGAAAACGCGAAACCGAAACTACTGAACCAATTTTAAACATTCTTTCAACGTTAGAAAGCTACTTTATTCCCGAGTAACATAGGCTACAAATTATTTTCAAAAAAATTAGAGGTCCTTATGAAAATTGCAACAATGTAACCCAAAGCAGCAAAATTTTGCCTATAAAATTCATTATTTGGTAGAGGCAAGGTTTGTGGGTAGGTAGGTAGGGTAGATAGGTAGGTAGATAACTAGTTGACGGGAGCCAAGCCGCGGGGGTCAGCTAGTAGTAAATAAAAATTGTTTATTTGAAATTAAAATAAAAGTAGATTCTTCGGGCAAAAATAAACATTCTATTGTATTTATTCTATTCGTCTTGGGTCGCAGTAAATTGTTTAGTATTTATTACTTCCTTGCTACTTCGCTTTACATTAATAGATCGTTAAATTACTCATTAGTTGCGTAAAAGCAATTATAGGCTGTTAATATTTCAACGAACAAGAGTGATTATACCACTCTAGTTCGGACGGGAAGTCAGGTTTTCACTAACCCTAAATATAGAAAATTTTGGAGCCTGTTGGTTTGTCTGTGTGTGGTTAGTTGTAAAAATCAATTTCTCAGTCATGGCCAGACACGTTCCCAGTCCAGGATTTCAGGGGTGGTTACTATTAGTGCCGGATAAATTATTCTCAGGAACTTATAAGTTTTCTTCATCATCATCGTCATATCAGCCAAAAGACGTCCACTGCTGGACATAGGCCTCCCCCAAGCGTCGCCACATTGACCGCTCCCGTGCATCCCGCATCCAGCGGATCCCCGCAACCTTCACCAGGTCATCGGTCCACCTGGTGGGAGGCCTACCAACGCAACGTCTTCCGGTTCGCGATAGGACTGTAGTTTTTATGTGAGTTGAAGGTGGGTTTTTTGACTACCGGCACTGGTGGTAAGCAGCAATAGACGATGTTGTTGAAATTCTCTCCCCTTCAGCATCATCACAAATGTTCCCGGCTGAAATTAGGGTTCCTCTCAAAGTTATTGTATGAGATTTCATCCATTAGCTTTCAACCTCTTTCAACCATCAATTGCCCGTTTCGGGCATCAGCGGGAGTAGTCCGGTAAGACTTGCTTAAATCGGTATTAAATGCAGTTTCACATCTTAATCAGTCACAAAAATTAAATAAAACACTAAAATACTAATATTACCCAACAAAATCTCAGACATTCGCAAGTTATTTCCCGGTCGGAATACCAATCACTCCATGCCCACTTCTAACCGTTCCAATACAGAAATTTATCATTTGCGAACGACTGGTTCAGTATATAAGAGATATTACCAAATCATTTCATTACAATTGATGAATGAATCGGGTTTCGACTCAATATTATCGTCGCTGGCATCAATTTGGTTTGTAGCGTAATAAGAACAGCCTACGCGATCCCTTCACCAGTTTTAGTTATCAAGCGATACTCCTCAACAGGTTAGTAGACTAGAGCTTGGTGTTACGACATTTTAGCTAGTTTTAGTACTAAATGTGACTAGATGAACTAAATGTTTGGTAAGTTTGTTTGCTCAAGGTGGGAACCTAGAGCTGGATCGAGGTTGAAAATTATCCTCTACAGCAAACAGCGAGTAAATGCATCAAAATCTTCTGTTGAATTCGTCTAAATAAAAGTTAGTGTTATTTTAATCTTTAGATACGTGTATCTACCTGATGATTTATCTTAATTAAAAAACCAAGCATTCCTACAAAAAAAACAGTATTCATTTTTTTCTTCCAGGTTTACAGGTGTTTCGGATACTACCGTGATTTGAGAGTTTTAGGTTGATGACAATTAATTTTAAACATATTTACTTAAGCTATAAGGATTACTTTTCAGACTTAGAGATAAATACAGATACTTACTACTAGGTAAAACCGGTGAGAATTGTTTGTTTATTCTGCAATCAATTTACTATTAATGGCAGCACATCAAATACAACATTGGTTTATAGCATCAGAGCCGTTCAGGACAAAAGATCCTCGTTAGCATTTGAGAACAAGACTTACGACCATGTCAAGCATTCCATTATTGATTTTCTCTATTTGAAATTCAATTATGGAATAATGGAATATGATGCCTTGAGTTATTACTATGAAAGTTGTTCATAGAAAAAAATTAAAAAACAAATGTGAAGCGGGTATAGTTTTGTTATAGTGTCATGTTCTTTTTTTAAATGTGTTTTTTATAGTGTGCATTTGTGCATTTTATAGCTTTTTATTTTTTTTGATAACTGTGCTTTTACGTGTTGCGTTGTCTTTCTTGTAGCACTGAATGAAATAATTATCGATCTATCTAACTAGACCTGTCATATCGTAAATGTGCGATCGAGATTTTAACGTTTTTAAATAGTTGTTAAATTACATATAATTATAATAGTTGGTGTTTCAAAACCGCTTGCTTCGAACGTGGAACGTGGCATACAAAAACACGGTTTGCCTTATCATTAGTCGCGTTAGCAGAGCCATAATTATCACTTATCGTCTTCCGAGTAATCCGTGTTGAAAGACGCTTTTAGAGATCCGTAACGAATGGCGTTGATCGATTTTAGAATAGGTTTACCGGGCGGCTGTTGGAATTAATAATGGTGTAAGTTAAGGTACTCAGATCTTTATTTATTTTAGTTCTGTAAATCAGATCGTTCAAGAGGAAATAAAAAGTAAAGCAGTTTTATTGTGTTGATTGGAAGCCTTACTTAAAGGTTTTGTATCTATTTGTTTGGATAAGAAACATGGTACCCAAACATCAAGTTCAGGTTATCACTGACATTAGAAATTATACCGACATCTCTATTTAAAAGTCATTCACTTTTTTTCCTTTGAGCAGAGATGAGAATATTGAGATGGATGTGCGGTGTAACGAGATTGGATAAAGTGAGAAATGAGTATATTAGAGGCAGTTTGAAAGTGGCGTCAGTGGCAGAAAAGTTGAAGGGAAACCGTTTGTCCTGGTATGATCATGTGATGAGGAGGGATGAAACGCATGTTACTAAAAGAGTTATAAATATAAATGTGGATGGATGGAGAGGAAGAGGAAGGCCAAGGAAAAGATGGATGGACTGTGTAAGGAGGGATAGGAAGGAAAATGGAGTCAGTAATAGCGTAACTGGGGACAGAACGGTATGGAAGATGTAAACGTGTTGCGCTGACCCCAAGTAATATGGGAAAAAGGCAGGAAGATGATGATGTCTTCTCACATCTCACACACTGTTGTCTACGTTTATTTGGAACTTTTCCTTTCGCGGGTTTGCTGGTAGAATTTTTTTAGTAGTGCATTATGTTGTGCTATATAATTATACTATGTGTACATACTTAATATTATAAATTTGAAAGTAAATCTGTCTATTACCTTTTCCTGACTAAACGGCTGCACCGATTTAGGTATATGAAATTTTATATGGAGATAGTTTGAAACCCTGGGAAGGACATAGTTTTTACCCGACTACGGCGAAGCAAAAGGGAGGGTTATGTTTTTATACCAGTAGTGTGTTGCCTTGGGATGATAAAACACTATTTACGCAAGCGAAGCCGCGAGCAAAAGTTTGTTTATTATAAAATAAATAAATTTCTCCTTTCCAATTAGCAGCACACTCTCTCTACCCTCACCCAGTCCTTAATTGACCACCGATTAGATTGACCTCCATGGAATTCGGTCAGGAGGACTATATTATTTTTTTTGGAGCGAAAGAATACTGCTCAGGTGCACATTCCTATGTAAAACATTTTTTTTAATCAAAGCTATAAATCTGCCAGCTAGTCCCGTTGGAAACAGTCTAGACCAGAACTTAGGAATTCAAGGTATTTGATACAGCATCCAAAAATAACACCGTGTTGATTCCACTCATTAAATATTTCACACGCTTTATTAGCATATGCAAATATTCAATTAATGTAAAATTATTTGCAATATACATATTTGCATATCTTGTGTTACATAATGCACCGTTATGACCTGTGCTTAAAATAGTATAAATTCTTTATTGTGTACCGGATTTCGATATAGTAAAGTAATGGGCCCAAGCATTAGTTTTTCTAATTTAAATAAATAATTTGATCACTAGTCTGCTATTTTTATTTCTTCGTCTTTCACGGTTCATGGTAAAATATGTGCTTGTGGATGCACAAGTCTATTGGCCTGCCAGTAGCATAGCTTTACCCTTTGTAAACCACAAGTGGGGCAAGCTCGCTAATCAAAATACTAGTACGGAACCTACAACGGTTCAACAGTTCACAATTGACCGCTGTCACACGCTGTCTCTGTCACATTACATACGTGTGATAGAGACGGCAACATTCATTACTGCGTATACGCAGCTCTGTCCTACTTTCGCTCATTTTGACGAATACGTGAAAATGATGTATTACAAGTTTCTTGACGCGGAACCGCTTATTATCCGACGTTTAACACAGGGTCAAAGATACGTCTTTTTATCAGAAGACCCTTAGTTTTGACGGACAACTGACAGACAGATGAACGATTGATGTTACGAGATAGACGGAACCTTTTTATGTTTTGTTTATTTATTTGTTGGCAATTAAAAGTTATTAGCTTGAGTCAAAAGGTTTATTGAAAACTAAAAGTTTTATACGTTGTTAAAGTAGTGTCATAGACATAAAATCCAAAAATGGATTGAGTTTGATTTGATTCAATACAAATTAACTATTAAAGTTACTAGCTTCTGTCCGCGGTTTCGCCCGCCATTTTTCATCCCAAGGGAACACACTAACGGTATAAAAACTATCCTATTCTTCTATCTTTCAGGATTTCAAACTACATATCTCCATACCAATTTTCATCAAAATTTGCTCGGCCGTTATGTCGTGAATAGTTAACAAACAAACAGAGTTACTTTCGCATTTTTAACCGACTTCCAAAAAAGGAGGCGATTTTTTAAGTATTTTTTCGGGCATAATACCGTCATATATAAACTTTTTTTTTTGTTTAAACATGTTTGTTACAAAATGGTCCCATTCAAATTTGGTAAAGCTCTGATGAAGAACTTCGGCGATATACAAAAGAACTCTTTCATAAATGACGGCAAATCTCGGGATTGCTGAAGTCGCATGTCTGTTTATTGTTTAGACCATTTCAGAACATACCATCACACCAATATGCTCTAAACGGGTACGCAGATGTGCACAGTTCACCCTTTGATACACTCTTATTCCACCGGTTATGTTCAAGTTACATGTTATTCGGGTAATCTATTCTGGCATCACTGTGGGCATTATAGATTCCTTATAGAACTTGTCCATTATGTTCCACTAAAAAGTGAAAATAAAAACCTACAAAGTGAAAAATAACTTCAATTTTGAAAGGCGGAGTTAAAAAACTAAGAAACGAAAACAGGAGGCACCGACTTCCGAAATTGAAGTTATTTTTAAATTTGTAGTGTGGATGGATGGATTAAAATTAAAAGAGGTTCTTCACACTTATTCACATTAGGTACATGAATGAATGGTTAGAGCCACGTTTGAGCGAACGATTTTTTAATATTATTTTTATAATCTGATTTTATGAGGAATGTCCTCTTGATTGCTCATAAACTATATTTTACGTCAACAAACGGGTCCATATGAAGATTTTTATAATAAAAACATCCGTCTTTAGCTGCTTTGATTTTAAATTAATATTTAGATAAATGATAATTATATTTACATAACTGTTTGGGTTTTGATGTTCTAGATACTAAAACTGTAAAAAATATTAAAGGTCTATCCACACATATCAGGGATTCAGGGCCGTGCCCGGGACGTGACAGGGCCGGGCCCAGGCATTGAAGACTCGTCACTGCTCCGTGCACGGATGTGTGAGTACGAGAATAGAATAGAATAGAATAGAATATACTTTATTGTATACCAAAACATGAAGTTACACATCTCTTCATCTTCAGAGTTCATATAAAATGTATACACCGATATTTTGTTGAGCCCCTGATGGGGCACGGTTCGTCCACGTCCCTGGCACGGCCCTGATATGTGTGGATAGGCCTTTGTGCTTGATTTTTTAATTCGGTTCCTATTTTATGCTGAGAACTTGCTTATCTCTACTATACAGCAACGAAACTTGTCAAACTTTGTCATTGACAATGACGTGACGACTTCTTTATCTTATCTAGAGCCAAATTCCACATCATCGGCAAAAAGTGTTCTTCTTTTTTACTTTTCGTGTGAGGATGTGGCCACCGCTGGTGTCAGAGATAATTACACCTCTAGTAACCCCACAGGCTTCTGACTTCGCTATTTCAGAATTACATTAACTATATAAGTCCAGGTTTCCTCACGATGTTTTCCTTCACTGTTGCCTGTGATGCCCAAGATAAACTTAGAAAGTATATATGAATTTGAAAAAGTCATATTGGTACTTGCCCGGGTTTGAGCCCACGACCTCAATCATGAGAGGCGAGGTCTTAGCCAATGGGCAACATGACATAAAAGGCCCACGACAAAATGTGTTAAACCGCAGTAGGTGCAGAACAGGGTGGTCGATTGGTTTTAAAATAGTACACTTCGTGTCAAGCATAAAAAGTCGAGATTTTAACACGACTGATGCAGCCAATTTCGTATAATAAATAACTTTCGATTTCGAAGGCGAACGTCGACAGCTACATGCGAGACACGAACGATTCTTTTTCCACTACCTGATGAACCTACTTAATTAAATGCAAATAATTTCCAACAAGAATTTATTAGAAACGTTCAGACTAAAAACCACAGACAATATACACACAATCAACGAGCACTTTTTCGATAGGTAACAGGTTCAGTATCATTCTGCCCGCTACATAATGATCCATACAAAAGTCATTTCGTAACTGTTATTATGTGCCTAATTTTGTTTTTCTTTTATTTATTTTTTATATTCTTGTGTCTAAATGTTCATATTTCGAAACGAATTTCTTAGGCAATGTGTTACATAATAGACAAGATAGTGGAATACTAACTTTACGTGTCCATACAACGTCCGTGTTACAAGCACAAAATCGTCAACCAGCATTCATTAAAAACTAAGATCATCACCCTGCAACAACAATCACAGGATGTTCTTTTTTCAAAGGCCTAAAAATAAACGCCATCTAAATTGTCGCTCTCGAAAAACAATGCTGCAATTTCCAGCCGGTTCCGATTCCAAACAAAAACAAAAACACGATCGGCTTGAATTTCTTCAATGGTTCATTAGACCCTTGATTCATTAACAAGGCGGACGTCTGCTAAGCTATTAGTCTGCTCAGCACGTACAAAATTGCTAAACCGAGGTTTAATAGTAAAAAGTGTTGCATAACCACATGCCCAGGCGCAGGTACGCGGTAGCCAGGCTATCATACTTTTGCGGTCATTGGTTGGAGGTAGCTACGAGTAGCATAAGAAATAACTAGAAAAGGTACTACTTATTGTGATTGGAAGTCGATTTGCTCCAAGAGACCATGTTTTAAGTTAGTTTGATTTTCATTAGTGCAGACACGGGCACCCAACGCAAAGAAAGAAAATTTGGTTCAAATAACTTACACAAGACGGCGTAATAAGCTTCGATTTGTTTTGTATGTTCTTGTTTAATTAACTCTCCTCTAAGCACAAAATTAAGGAATATTGGGCACATTTAAAAGATTATTTGATTGGATGGCGCGGTTTAAAATTACTGAGGCACCTACTCGATTTTTAATTTGTTTTGTAACACATTTTGGTACAATGAAACTGTGAAAACGCAAAAAAAATATTATAAAACGAATCGTCACTGTATTTAAAAATTAAGTATTCACGATTACTTGCAAGTCGCTGCTAACACCATCTATATCCATGGCACGGAACCAAAGCAATCGATGTTCTTAGAAAAATAATTAGTATAATCAGACGAAAAACGCTAGTTACCTACATCGGCACGGTTTCTTTGTATGGGATGAGGCATATGTATGCTAGTATTATATTATTTGTAGTACTGGTAACAACGATTCTCTTTTTCTCTGGTTACTGGTAAAAAAATATTTACTTTCTGATCATCTACATGTTTTTTTTTCTGAATAAACGATTATTGTATTGTATTGAATGTAGCTTTTCGTCTTAAAAATGCAGGCGAACATTGTTAGAATAAGTAAAAGAATATTCGTAATCGGCTGTGTGGTATTCTGTTATCAAATCATATTAGTACTGATTTAAAATAAATCAGCATAAAGCGGGTAGTGAGGTGAGGGCAACCCTGACAAGTGACAACCACCACTTTGCTGTCATCCACCGGGGAGAGCGGTCGTTGTGATCACAGAGCGTTTGATGTCCCAAATACAAACCTGGTGGCCGATCACAAATATTATTTTACTGATAGAAAGCTATATTATCACTTACGAGACTACTTTTATCCCGAAAAATGAATGGTTCCCGAAATAGGCGAGAACGAGAGCGAAGCCGCGGGAACAAGCTTGTTTGAAATAAGTTGAATTTTGTAACGGAGTCAGGTTTAGTTAGAAGTGGTATCAAGAAGTTTGATTAAAAGAAACAAAACTGTTACTAGTAAAACAGGATTTGAAAGCTCTCAATCAACGTGAAATGCGAATGCAGATCTAATCGAATCAAGTTGAAAGTCGCAAATAACATGAGTAATAATCTAACCACTGGCAGGTAAATGGTCGATACGAATACCACACGTTTTTAAGTCCGCAAAAAAAAAAAACAAAGTAAAAACCAGAAAGCAAATTGAATTTAATGTAACCATAGATGATCTGATTTCATGTTTTTATCGTGGGAACATCGATTCATGAGTAATCATAAGCCAGTTTGTCGCCGATCATAATCGTCGATAACATCCTTTTCACATCAAAGCAGATAATTTGCACTATCGACCGTTGTTTCGGCTGATTAAACTTTGATGTCGTACTTCCTGTCTCGTTAAACTTAATTAAAATTTGCGTGACCAGTGAAACTTGGCATTCAAAAAATTTTTGTACAAAAATCACAGCGTTCTAAATTTGAAACAGTTTTGACGTTTACCATAAACAAACAGCGTTCTACGGAGTGCCAAGGTATTCTGGCCATACAGCTTTCTTTATCTTATAACCATAGATAATAACGGGCCTTTTACCCAGTAAATTAATAAACGTATGTGTATGTGGATCAATTGAAAGCGTAATTATAGATTGTAGCAAAGTTTTTATTGTAATTAATAATTGCCATTACGTTCTGTTTACAATGGATCTTTTTATTGGTTTTTAAACGGAAGTAGCGTTCGAAACACGTTTTGAAAGTGATTGTTTGACTAACGAACTCTAGCTCCTTATTTTCGTATAGAAATTAATTCACTATCATTAGCAGCAACAGACAGACTTGATAGTACCTTTTTAATACTTAAATGTTTAATCAAATTCCTTCACCGTAAAAAGTTCCACGGCTCTCGCGGCGTAAATCGTCAAACGTCGAATAGTCCTCGTTTCAAAGTTGTCAGCAATTAGAGGAGGGTTTTTGCTGGGCCGTTGTACAGTTAGTGTGTCCAGGTCGTCTTCCTTAGAAGGAGACTGGTCCCGTCGCGGCGGAATGCGTCGATATAGTGCCGCGTTCCGGCATCGCCTGCCTGCACCGCAGCCGGACCCCTCGGTCAACTTAGCGGCACTAGCTTCCATTCATGCGAACAAAATGTTTTAAAGGTACCGGTTGTAGCTTTTTTTTTGTTGTGCAGCGAACCTGTTAGTTTATTTAGACTTTAAAGAAGTTTGTGAGTGATTGGTGGTTTAGGATTTATGATTGTAAAAAGTTTTTATGCTCTCTTGTTTGGTTTCATGAGCTTTGAAAGCTTTGTCTGAATGTTTCTTGTATGAAAGCTGTAACCCGTAAAGTCCGTTATATTTAATTTCTGAATCGTTAAATTAGTTAAGCGTCATTAAATTACAGTATAACTTAGCTGAATGTTCTATAATTAAATTTAAGTGTTTTCTGCAGAATGTTTAAACCACAAATCAAACTCCCGCGAACGATAATGAGCAGATAGAGTGGTAAGTATTTTCTCCTCTTTATAAAACTAAAATGCCCATAAGTGTCCACAAAAAAGGGACACTTCCTGATCTAAACGAGCGAGTTGTCTCCTTGTAGAGGTAATGACGTGCAACGTAAGTCATTGAGAGCGCCGTCACGTATAATAGGTGCGCTTGCTTCGGACGAGGCCCATTACGGACCGAGAAACGGCCATTACAGCAATTGTATCCACTTGTACATCAGGGAGACGGCATTTCTCTCGTTTGAAAGTATTCTGTTTATCTAAGTTATATAAGTCTTATTCTTCCTAATCTCTGTCTTACTGCTGAGAATCGTGACTGCGTTTCATACTGTCAACGTCTTTTCTCCATCTGTTGGAGTCCTGGTGGAGTGCGGCGCTGATCAGTATCTCCAGTTTCTCCGATAGTTGATCCGACCACCGTTTGGGGCTTCGGCCTCTAGGCCTTTTACCCTCTATATTATTAGTCACCATAAGTCGTACCATATTATTGGTTCCTCTGCGGGCAATGTGACCTAAGTATCTCACGACACATTGCAGTGAAGGCAGGTTGTTGTATAAGTAAGTAATGCAAATAATACAACATTCTTAAACAGTTTAATTTTTTTCACAAGGAAACTGTTTTCGGCATCTTGATTTGTATCTGATCTAAATTATACAGCAAGCTTGTAAGTCGTTCTCTTTTTGCTGGGTATTCAGGTTTTAAAATCACCTTAATATTCTAGAGCTGTTTTTAAAGAAATATAGATCTCAAAAAATTATGAGGCAGAAAGTTCCTTGTAGATTAATTTCGTACATTGGCAAACCTTTCAAAAGATTTGAAATTAAATTTTTGATTCTAATTTTGAATTTAAAGCAATTCGTATTCGCATACGTCTGAATAAACAAACTTTATTAGATACATTTCTTTCAAACTGATCTAAACATAACGATCAGAAAGTTTGTCTTTGCAAATCATAGTGCACAGATTATGTAATTAATTAAAATTAAATGCCATTCATACATAGCGATTGGAAAGTAACAGAAACCAGAATTGCAATCACAAATCAATCGATCGATCGTGTTCTCATATTGACAAGTTGTAGTGCCAATAATCTTCACACACACTGAATTGCTGGCAACTCGTCTTAGTTTCCACCATAGATATACATACAAGTTTCCATTTAATTTCCTTTAGATTTTAACTGACCACTCTGATTTATGGTGTTAGGATATTTAGACGCGTTATTTATTTTATGGCTACTGCCTGTATCAATGGCTGTCAAGTACGAGTTCTCGATCATGATATAGCTATGCTAGTATTATGTTATCTGTGATACAGAGACACAGGTCTTTGAAGTGTTGTTGGGTTAACTACTAGTGCCAATACATCTTGTAGCCCGAGGAGTTTACAGCAATGAACTCGTTAAATTTGCCTATAAAATGTCTTATGAATGTCTATATTCATGTTTATGAGAAAACTTCTATTGCTTTTACATTTTATAATCTCCAATGTTTTCTATAATCAAATTAGTAAGGCTATGCATAAAAAGGTTTCATTCATGAATCAAGCTTCCACTTTAGAAGAAAACCTTCACGTTAAAGCCATTAATCCGTATCAGAAAAATAATTATTAAAAAGAAAACTTTATGGCATCTTAGAATTTGTTTGATAAGAAACGGCCAGGGTCTGGTTTAGTTTTAAGTGAGAAAGAAGGTTGCAATTTCAAATAATAAATTAAAAAAGGAATGTCAATCTGGACAAAATACGATGTTGAATTGTCCATACAGGTTGAACAGCGCATATGAATAGTAGTTTATGAACCTTGAATTAAATGCAATTTAATTAAGCTCTGAATACTTAATTAGTGCTTTTCGAGACAAACAATGAATCATGCTAATTAATTCAGAACAGAAACTTCCTACTGATAGCCTTTCACAATAAGTCAAGTTGAGAGCTGGTAGGTAGACATAATATGAAATGAGGAATTGTATGATCATTCTGTAATTGTAGCTTTCGATTTCAATTCTGTGTCCTTCGGGGTTTACGCAGAAATATTTAATTGACGCGAGATAATTTTCTGGTGTGCTGTGTGATCTTCGGCCAACAGGTTGTTGCTTTCTAGAGTACGCTCCCTCCATCTTGTTGGTTTAATGTCTGTATCAAAATTAAGTTACGTAGATTTTATTTAAATGGAACACCTGAAGACTATATATATATATATATATATATATATATAGATAACCAAAGTTTAGACTCGATATCAGAAGCTTTCGGTCGAGAGCTACCTATATATAAATATATATTTTTTTAAGAAAACTTTGCCGCACACTTGGAGTTTCTTCCTGTCTCGTAGGTGCTTTACAAACATATAAACTAACATACACAACACCCAGAGCCGCAATAACTATCTGTAGGTCATACAAATATTTTTTTCCGTGCGGGAATCGAACCCGCGACACGCAGCGCAGCAATCAATCGCTCAACCACTGCGCCAACCGTGCGCCCAAATGCAGTGTACTGTCCCAGTTTGGCGCATCATTGAATCCCAATGGACTGAATCAGGTATCCATGTCAGTTAATAAATATGTAAATGCTTCTAAGGTACGCAAGACAATTTGCTATACTACCAACCATATTGACTAGTATGACTGCCTTATATGGCTATTCTCTAATCTGAAGACACAAAAAACCGTCCAAGTGCGAGTCCGACTCGCGCACGAAGGGTTCCGTACCATTATCGCAAAAAAACTGCACAAAAATCACGTGTGTTGTATGGGAGCCCCACTTAAATATTTATTTTATTCTGTTTTTAGTATTTGTTGTTATAGCGGCAACAGAAATACATCTTCTGTGAAAATTTCAACTGTCTAGCTATCACGGTTAATGAGATCTAGCCTGGTGACAGACAGACAGACGGACCGCGGAGTCTCATTAATAGGGTCCCGTTTTCACCCTTTGGGTACGGAACCCTAAAAATAAAACCGAATTCTAAAGCAAAACACTACAAAACGAAAACGTTTTGTAGTGTTTTGCTTTATAAGTCGGTTTTATTTTTTTGTTAAAAGGTTTTTTATTTTGCACTTTTTAGTGGTACATAATGGACAAGTTCTATAGTAAGGTACCTATAATGCCCACAGTGATGCTAGAATAGATTACCCAAATAACATCTAACTTGATAACCGGTGGAATGAGAGGTACCAGGGTGAACTGTACACAACTGCGTACCCGATTAGACTCTAAATCTAATGCTCTAACTTAGAGCATACTGGCGTAATGGTATGATATGAAATGGAGTAAACAATAAACAGACATAAGATTGCAGCAATCCCGAGAGATTTGCCGTCATTTATTGAAGAGTTCTGTTGTATATCTCCGAAGTTCGTTCGTTCGTTTCGGTAAACGTCTTTCAAATAAAAAAAAGAATTTCGCAAATCCGTTTATATAATTATGACGGAGTTATGCCCGAACATACATTAAAAATATATATGTATAAACATCCGAATTGAGAACCTCCTTTTTTTTTTGGGAAGTCGGTTAAAAAACAAATCTTTTAAAATCCCATACCATCGTTATGTCAGCAAAGAGTCCAGGGTCCCTTTTATTTTGAATGTAATTAAAGCAATTTCCAATACCTCACAGGTGACTGCATGTCCCGCATACGACTGTATCCATCGTGATAGGCGGTGATTGTTCCCAGAAAAGTCATTATACGACCCCACAGTATATTCTGTGAACCCATTTGGAATCAGCGGCTTTTCCCACGGCTGTGCAGCAATATGTCACTGGTAAATATGTAGGAACACATTCGTCTTTGACCTGTCTTGGGCAATTCTGTAGGATTGATAGGATTGAAGCTAAATTTATGAATTCCGCTGGCTGAAGAATCTAGAAGTTTTTTTGTAGAGTGCAATGATTTTATATGAGCAAGCTTATAAAACATTTGCGTATCTCCAAAAACGTTTGTTTTCTGTGATACAATTAGTAAGTTAACCGAAAAAGGTTTTAACCACGAACACACCTTTCTGTCCACATTTGGTGAAAATAAATACGGAAAAGCCATTTAGCCTGTATAAGAAAAATAAAATAAAATATAAATTAATGGCATCTTACAAATATTTTGGCAAGGAATGGCCAGTGACTGCTTTCATTTTGTGAAAAAAGGTTGCGAAAGAAATATTAGTGAGAAAAAAAACGTTTTGAAATTTATCATGTACATTGAAGTTGAACTGAAGGCCCTAAAAGCTTTTTGTAGAGAGCAATGAATTTGAAAAAACCGGCCAAGAGCGTGTCTGATTTCACATTTTGATTTCCGTACCAAACCACAAAATCAAGTTGGTTGTAATAGGAAAAAGGAGGATATTTCAAAGAAAAATCAGATTTCTCAATATGCTGGTATTTGTTAGTAATATATACGTAATAATAAACATTATCACCAAATTTGAAGTTCATAAGTTAGTGTTATTATTATATTTTTTTTTTTTTTAATCTGACTTTGGTGGCTTATCATTCTTTTGTTTTTCCAATATTTTTTTAAAACAAATTTACCGAATTTATCGACTCAACGAGCGAAACGATTTTTTTTCGCCTCCCCTTTTTTCTACTACCTAAAATAATAATAATTGATAATTTGTATGGCTTTGGGTCAACAAGATGCTTATAGTTATTGAGAAAATTTGAAGACTGTAGCTCCAGCCGTTTGGCTGTAAAATCTGTGTGACAGACGACGGACAGACATATAGACTCACGGACAGACAGACACGTGAGTGACAGCAATAGTGCTCCGTTTGGACCCTTCGGGTACGGAACCCTAAAAAGACCCTAAAAACACTTGTATGGGCAATTGGGCATGCCGCATGGGAAAAAGTTTAATTTATTTATGTACGACGCCTTCAATGAAGATGTATTCTTCATCGAAGTACGACGCCATCGTTTACTGGGTGCAAGTATTTATTGTTTCAGAGGATCTAACTATTAATTAATTATTTAATATTAAAGAAAGTTTGGCTGAACGGATCGGGATGAAATTTGGCACAGTGAGTGATAGATTATAGTCTGGAAAATCACATATTCTATTCCCGTGTAATGTTCCCTCGGGATATTAAAAATCATTTCACGCGGACGAATTCGCTGGCAAAAGCTAGTAAGGATATACAAATAATAAATAAAGGTATTCATTCATAATTTATTTAGTAAGTCTATTCAGTTTTCATATTCATTCTAGTGCATAACAGACAACGATTCAATCATCAGTTCTAAGCACAGATAATATAATACAAGCGTTCTAAGCAAAAAACCTACCTGTCTAATGTGTCTGAGGTGTAACTTCCTTGGCATATCAATTCTCAGTACCTTGACAATAATAATAAGAATTACAAGCTTTGAGACTTAAACACCAAAACTTCCAGAAGTTACTCAGACAGAATACGGAAAAGTTATTATACTTCATCATGTGTCATTTATCGAATTTTAAACTTTTATGAGAGATATATTTATTCAGTTTAAGTACATATTCATTGCTAACGGATTAAAACAATGGGTCGTGAATGGATTCTGTCTGTGAATGTACTTGCATGGGCATGAGTACATTCGAACCAAAAATGCCATTTTGGTATTTAATCTTCCAAAAACAAGGTTCGTATTTGAGTGTAGAGTAGAAGTTCTTATGTTATGTGTGTAACAAATTTACGCGCTGTACTCCTTCATGATTTAGATATTCCGTATTTTCAGTTGGCAGAATAACTACGCAATTGCTAGAGATTAAACTTATCCATAAAGTTCAGCCCGAACCGCCTGCAGCGCAACGGTTCCGTGGTACAAAGATGACGATTCAAATTTTATTGTAAAGCTGAATAATTTATGGGGAATATAAATAAGATCGAAATATAAACTTGGAAAATTTACACAGTGTTGTAAACTCAACAAAGAACGTATATGCGTTTGGTTAAAAGCGCAGGTTGTAAATGTCAGCTTAGAGAAATAAGTGTCTGTAGAGCAATGGGTTTAGTAGGTAGAGTAGGTGAACAATAAACTGTACAAACTATTGTAAGCTGAACAGGTATCGCCTTCTTCTGTGTTAAATAGAAAACATCTGACAGTTCTTGACTGGTCCCATAATATAGCCTTGAGGAACACCAAGTTGGTACGACATTGTTATGGTATAACTTTTAACAAAAGGGATAGATCTCCTGCATAGTAAAAGTTTTTCCAAGGGAAATTAGAAAATTAAGAGATTTATTGAAATATTGCAACTAAGTAAACCCAATTTATATAACAACACTGTGTCAAATGCTTTCAAGAGATTAGAAACACTTAAAATATAAATATATTAAAGGTACGAATTTTACTAATCGTTTCTGCAACAGGACATCAAGAAATAGCTCATCAATTTACGGTACCCTAATAATTTGCGCTTGCGCACATTTTGTTGATGTTTGATTGTTTCCAAATCCTCTTTATTGTACGCACAGATTATAAATAAGGGCCTCATAAATTCTGATCACACGACAGACGGATCGATTATGTATGTATTTGGATGCATTCTCACGTACAGCGTTATACATATTTCTATTGCGTTTTGGTTACAAAACGGAAATTTTCCTATGAAATATTTTCAATATTGAGCTTGGCTGTTTAGTCAGTATGTTGAAGTCTGATGAGCTAAGGTAAATGGTTGTAAATTAATAGACAACTGACAAGTATTCCTTTATTTATTGATGTTTGTTAAGTCAATAATTTATCTAAGAAGAACCTAATAACCACAGAAATACATCTAACAAGATAACATATTAAACGATGAAAAAAAATGTTTTCATTGTCTTGGCCAACTTCTTTGTTAAGTTGTTATAGCTCAATACGACAGGCAAAGAGGCATTTTTCTAGATTTTGGTTGATGCTCGGTGGCGATAACGCTAAATGACTATTTGATTTGACTCAATGTAAGCGTATTATAGGTAGGTACTTTCACTTCTTTTCTGACACGCGAAGAACATATATACGTTCGCATCTTCTAGTTAGCAGAGCTGGGCAAAATACATCCCTTGTTTTAATTAAAATACAAATTGCAAAATTATATCTCGCATGTATTTAAAATAAAAATTTGTAAGTAGTGTATTTTAAATATAAATTTAGAACATTCAGTATTTTAATTGTTTTTATTTAAAATAGAAAATACAGTCTTACATCCATCGTGACATTCGTAGTAATAAACTAAATAAATACAAGAATTTTCGTAAATAAACCGTTTCAAATAGTAGCATAATATTGGTCTATGAAAATGAAAAATAATCTAAAATATTGTTTATGTCTCTTCCACTTGTCCGACCGACCGACCGATGTGAACTATGGATGACTGGATGTGTTGTGAATGGACGCGGGTCCCAATAAAAGATTAATAATAATTAAGAAGTCTTATTTCAAGAACCTCACTCCACTCCACCAGAACCCAGCAAGCCCAAAGGCGACAGAAATGAAAATTGATAAGATACAGATACTTGTCAATTTGACGTACGTTCGTGGTCGCCATTTTGCTAACGAAAGCTATCCAGCTTTATTTTTTGCAGAACGCACCCATTAGTAAGATCGCCAAATTTATTTATGTTCAAATGTAATTTGAAGTCATAAATATTTGAAAACAAACTACGTTATAATTATGCTAATTACTCACCAAATACGTATTTGTATTTTAATTACTTATTATAATCATAAGTAATTCCAATACTGCCCAATCCTGCTAGTTGATGTATGTCTGTGCTAATAACTCTAACGCTAGCATCGGTGTGCGACACTTGTTTCATGTTAAAGAACAGTACAAACTCTAAAGTCGATATCAATAAAAGATACCATATCCATTCTAAAAAATCCTCACCAATCAACTTTCCTCAATTGACTGCATCTAATATAACCTTACCTGAGAAAAGCGACATTAAACATACGTATTAAAAGCAAACACATTACCTACAAATTAATTTAGTCGAATATCCTATTACCATCCATATAGAGATTAGAATTACGAAAGTTAATTATTAACACGAACACTTAATCATTGTACTTAATACTAGACAAATTGAATATGGTGAAACTATAGTCGTAAACTATAAAATGGCGGATTAGACGTACAAATGGGCGCCGGCGCCGAAGCCTTTGGTAATCTTAAGATTTGTGATCTGCCTACATTGACAGATAGAATAGAATTAAGTGGTCTATGTTCTATAACACTAATACGTGGGACACTCAGAAAGTTTTGCGAAACTAAAAAAAATTGTTCTATACGTACATATATTTTTATTAAATCTTTTCAAAGTACTTTCCACCAGCCTCTATACAAAGATTCATGCGCCTAAACCAGTTTTCAAAACACTTTTTCCAGTCCGCCGCAGACACCTCGTTTACAGCCTGCTCGAACGCAGCCAGCGCATCTTCCGGCGACGAAAATTGTATCCCTTTGAGCTGATTTTTTTATTTTTGGGAATAAAAAGAAGTCACACGGTGCTAGATCAGGGCTGTAAGGAGGGTGACCCAGGAGTTTGACTGGCGTGCTGTCCAGGAAGTCCCTCGTTTTGAGTGCGGTGTGCGCAGGTGCATTGTCGTGGTGGAGCAGTAGCCCGCGGAGCCCTGTGTTTGGTCGCTTGTTGCTTATAACAGAGAAAACTTCTGGCAAACATTTGGTAGTATACCATTCGGCATTAATGCTTCTTTGATCCCGTAAGGGAATTGATACCAAGTGGCCAGTCAAATTAAAAAAGCTAGCGATCAAAATCTTACCCCCGCTTCTAGATCGCTTCACTTTGGTAGGCGTTGGCTCATTTTGAAACACCCAAACAGTCGACTGGCGCTTGGTTTCTGGGTCGTATTGATAAATCCAGGACTCATCACCTGTAACGATGTCGTAAACACGCCGAGACGAGCCTGCTTCAAATTTGTTAAGCATATCACGGCACCATTCCACCCGGGCCTGCTTCTGAGCATCGGTGAGGTTGTGCGGCACCCAGCGTGATACTATCCTCCTCACGCGAAGATGGCTGTGTAGAATCTCGTGAACGCTTCCCGATCCAATCTTCAATATGTGTTGAATCTCCTGATATGTAATTCGCCTATTGTCTTGGATTAAATTTTTCACTGCTAGCACGTTTTCTTCGGTAACAGCCGTCAAAGGGCGACCGCTTCTTTCGTCATCCCCCAAAGTTGGTCGACCGCGCTTGAATTCGTTATACCAACGATACACGGTTGCCTTGGAAGGGCCTTCATCCATGAATGCCATTTGAAGTCTATCGTACGATTCATCCGGTTTCAGGCGACACTTGAAATCGTATAAAATCATAGCTCTAAAATGTTCCCGGCGCAGATCCATATTTCAGTGAGACACAATACTTTGAATTAACTCGCAAAAAATGTGGAGGGAAATTTTGAAATTGGAACTTACTTATTTTTACTTATAAATAATCATATTTTCGAAAAACATTATAACTGGCCAGTCTCCCATATATAAAATAGTTATTTATGCTACAAGTGCGGAAGGTAGGTGATTTCCGATGAGTGGCATTTTTATTCACGAGCGAGCGAAGCGAGTGAGTGGATGAATCGACACGAGTCGGAAATCATCTTACGTACGTGTATCATACAATATTTTACTATGCATTGTGCGAGGAAATAAACAAAATTAATAAAATGAAATTAATAAAATGGCGGGCTTATTCAAGCGCGTTCAGCATATCCACAGATTAACTAATAGTTCCTCGGGCATATCTACAGCGCATGTGCGAATAGCTGTCACATCGTAACGCAATAAGGCACGAGCAAAATATACGTTCTGCCAAACATATTTAATGAATATTTAAAATTAATTTACTGATCAAAATCTAAATCTAGAGTAATTAAAAACGCCTAAAATGAAGTATTAGTTTTATTTTACCTTTTATATGAATGATAATCTGTACATAACGAATTTTTTAAACTTTTCTCAAATACTAAAAACTCTATGCGTCGGGCTGACGTTGGAGTTAAAAATTAAAAAAAAGTACAGGAAAGTAAAAAGCACTAGTGAAAAAAAGTGACACTTTCCGCACAGTTTGGCTGCTTGGAAAACCGCTCTTTTCGAGGACATGCATTGTAAACTTTTTTTCGCAATACTTTCTGAGGGGCCTGGTACAGTTCTATAACACTAATACAGGTTAGGGAGTGGTCAGATCTCCTTTTATTACCAATTCGCCGAACCAGATGGTTGGTTTAGTTCTAAAAAGGTTTTATTTATTGTATTTTTTGCCTATTTGGCTCCACAAGGCCTTCTAGGCGCTGCATTATTATCATTTACATAAGACATCTGTATCCGTTTGTTGCTATAATTACAATCTGTGGGTTGTCCCTGCCATTGACCCTGACCCGTCACAAGGGGACCTAGGGTGCCATACACGGGGTCGTCTGGCACCCATGTGCTAGTTTGGTCCCTGGGATGGTCACGGCGCACAGCGTGTTCTGGTGCGCCGGTGATGGGGGGTACTCCCCAGAGGAGGGTCCGGTGACGGACAGCCGCGGCGGGTTCGCGGTGAGTGCTAACGCGTACCCGTGTTCCCGCCATAAGCGGCACAGGAGGACACCGTGGAGTTTTAGTGGGTTAGAGTCCCACATAACTGCGTTATCTCCCCGTGGTAGCGCAGTATGCATGAGCATTTCTCCACGCAAAAAAAAAAAAAAAAAAATAAGGGGGGTGACCACAAGCTCTTAGAGTAAGGTTATTTTGAGTGTGTGTAAGGGACAGATGTATATGACGTGTATACATCTGTCACTTACTCGATCTCAAAATAACCTTACTCTAAGAGCTTGTGGTCACCCCCCTGTTTCCGTACTTTTCATTATAAGTCCATTGAAATTGCAAGATCAGGGTTGTAATCCTAAGGCAAATATCAGTAGCTGTAGAAGGAAATCTATCTGTCTTCGTTTTCGGTTTAAAGATATTTATTTTTTCAAAGTACAAATTACAGTTCACTTAAAGAGAAACTTAACTAAATTAACAGTAGGTAGTAGTTAATATTACGACATAGGAACGAAGGAAGGAAGGAATATGACATCATAGTAAAATTATTAAAATAAGGGTAGATTAACATAACATACAAAGCAGTTTTAACAAAACTCACATATCCCTTCATCTGTTGTAAATAGGAAAACAATAGTAAAATAAAACAATTACTCTTACTCTAATATTATAAAGATTGAGATTTGATTGTTTGTTAATTTGTTTGTAATGGATAAACTCAAAAAGCATTTATCATTTATCTGATATTGAAAATTCTTTTACCAATTATTCACATACATACATTGCTACATTTTGTATCACGGAATCGGGTCCTGTGGGAAGGACCAGGGGAGCGATGCCAAGGGGAAAAGCTAGTCGTCTAATATAAAGTTCCGTAGACATTTTTTAAAGGTGGTATACTAGTACACTCTCTGACAATTTTAGGTAATCTATTGTATAACCGAACACCGTTTTCATGCCGTATAAGGTTTTCACTGTTGCAGCTTCTAAGTCGTCTTGGTTTCAAGTATTGTATCTGTGAATCTTCTGTTTGAATGATATATTCGTGTTTTAGCATTCGTTATAATAATGTTTCCCACTCTCGACCTTAAATCAAGGTCTGTCTTTCAAGAATTATTCAAATACGAACCCAAACAAAGCGCAGGAATGCTTTCGACTTACATTTCAACAGGTTGCACTTGCAGTTAACCAAATGTCCTAATAACCCAAATATCTGTCGGCACCAACCACAATGGAACTTGACAAAGATCCTTGAGTGGTTAATATATCGTTTAAGTGCACTACCGATAAAGAGGCAACGATTAGTAAATATCTTTAGAGTCACAAGTCCCCGCTTACTTCCTACGCGTGTTTGACGGTAGTAAAGTTAAGTGTTGTAAGACTTGGGCTATGTTATAAGAAGTAGAATGTCCAACCAAAGATATAGCATTTATGCGTTTACGGACTCAGTTTAAACTTAATGATAATGTTACAGATCCAACTTCTATCAATAAGGAAGGATAGAAATGACTGTTTTAATTTTCTGTATAAGGGTAGAGGATGACTAAGAACAGAATGTATGTGTGTGAAAGCTGGTACTAGAAAAGAGGATGATTATTGAGGCAATGCTGCATAGATCCCACATTAATTGGATTAAGGGTTGGAAGATGATGAGAAATGGATGTTTGAAAGAAGACAGACTAAAGTATTGGTAGGTAATACGTGTATGTCACAAACGTTAACATGGTATTACATCAGAGTTTTTTAAAAACACCGAAGATGTAGAAGATATTATGAGAAGTTCAACGATATACTCCACGATATATCCGACTTGCAATCGATTCTTAATTTGACCTTCAGGATTATTGTTCTTGTTAAGTTCACATTGTAAACTATTACAAACTGCATTAACACAAAAATGCGCAAAAAAAAATACAATAAGGAATTGAACATTGTGATATCAATACGGTTGCCTAACCGCTTCCGCAGCCTACAAACTAATATGCGATAAAAAATACAATCTGCTCATAAATTTCGTGCTTTAAGGTCATAAGTGATTGACATTTGACGTGATTTACGTCCTTTTGTGACCGCAAATATAAGGATGGTAGAGCCTTTTAGGCTTTTATAACATCATAGGCTTGTATAGGTTAATGTTTTTTCGAAGATTTCAGTTATTTAGTAAAAAGGACTTAAGTGTTTTATAAGTTGGGAGAGTGACAGATTAGATAGGATAAGAAAATAAGGTCCATTTTTGGTTTGAGTTGAACAATCCTATGTCAGCGGCATATTCTCCCGCGTGAAAACGTACTCCTGGGATAAAATGTATAGTACGGCCTTCTCCAAGGACCAATCTATCACTATGCCAATATTCAAAAAAATCTGAAAGCCTAACAAACAGACAGAAAGAATTACTAAAGCATTTGGAACGGAATCAAGATTTCAAGTTTCCTAAGCTCTTAAAATGATAACTAATTCAAACAATTGTGTTAAGTGCTTTTTCAAAATGTAGGTCTTCCCTCTCAAGCAGTGGCGAACGACCATGATAAATATATATTCACGTTTTGTCTATAGTAAATTGATATCGGTGTGGTAAATAGTTGTTTGGATTGATACATTCTGAATTGGTTTCTTTTTGGCTTTGGTATAAAAACTTCTGAGAAGAGAATTATGGTTTTGTGACATTAGTCCAATCAATTCTCATTTATAGCTCAAGGTGCAAGGATTTGTTGTTGCGTGATGCTTCAATATTTTTTTTCTTTACAATTTCACGGAGAAATTCACAAAATGTTTTCTAACAGCACAAACTTCTTGACTATGTCATTCAAGCACCAAACAGTCTTGAAATCGAAAAACTTGCACTAGTATAGGTGTACCAGAATCTCATGGCATTTTTTATTTTTTTTAAATTGTGATTTTCATATGGCAATGTCAATTGTCACCTGTCGAATCAAAGTACTTGATGTGTCAACCGCTGCTGAAATTTTTTGATATTATCTTGAAAGTTTGTTATTTTTGTGAAAATGTCGAAAAACCCACTTCGATCTCATGCGAGACATATTGTTTTCAATGTGTATCATAAAATAAGGGAAGAAGAAGGCGTAAATCAAACTCAATCTTTGATTTTAAAGTGCGTCGTAGAGTGGACCGGTAAGTTGGACTGACTTGTTTTGATACTTTTAGTTTAATTTATATTTTTCTTACTTAATTTTAATTTCTTTCCATTACTATTATATCCCCTGGTCGGTCGACAACTCTAATTTAGAGTAAATCGTAGGTCAGGGCACATCGAATGATGGCCGGAAGGAAATGGCAACAGTAATATAACTGTTACTAATTCTTCGACAAGATATTGATTTTAACGGAGATTGAGAATCTTTGACGTAAGAAAAATATTAAGTAATAATCTGCGCCCTGCAGTGGGACGTGTATATAGACGGGCGTTTTTGGCGGGATTTTGTCGAGTGAAGTTCAGTGGCTGTTAATATTATCTGCAAATTGATTCCTAGTGGATATTGTGATATATTATTGGTGTAGTTTTGTGTCTCAACTGTCTCCGCAACTGGACAATTTGTAAAATCATTGACAAAAGCGATCTCGGGATAGTGGAGCGGTGTATTTTATTGTAGTATTGACTGCCTCTGCAAAGCTTACTGGGAAGACTGACTCGATACAATTTGCTGCCAAATACTCCAAAAAACATTAGAATCTGTTACATCCGCATTCTAATGCATACTAAAGAATAAATATAAGATCCAAAACTCTTTCCAAAGACGTGGCTAAAAGGTCCTAGCAACCAGGCCATAAAACTTACATAAAAAAAATATATATAGACTGATGATGATGAATGACTTTAAGTAACATGATACATTTTATTATTTTTTACAGACTTTATACATAAAGATATTGGTTTTGAATATGTTAAATGCCAATGAAAAAGAACCATTTTGATGGAGAGAGATGACATAAAACTACAAAGATACAAGTTTTTGAAATGCCAGTGGAGTTCATGGAATCGTATACTAGTTTTCTAGTTCTGAATGAGGTTTTAAGTTATTAGTATGATTTAAATGCTAAATAATAAATTAGTACATAAATTAATATTCAATTGATTTATTTTTCCTATGTTAAGAACACGATGTATAACAACATTATTCATACACATACCTATAATACTCACAGTGGATCTTTGTGTCTCTGAATTGGTTGCAAGACCCCGCGCAGTAGCTATTTTTGTGTCAATGTTGAAGGTGAAGATAGCATTGTATAACTGTCTCTTTCACTCGCTTATGTATGTCACATAAGCTTACGGAGTTTCTTGTGCATTCTTCTCCATAACAAGCTACTTTCCGAATGCACGGTAGAATCAACTTTTATTCCATGTAAATTTAAATTGTGACATTCAAAAATGCCGCTTGGTGGCCCAGTTGAAATAAATATCTTTTGTCTTTTGTCTTTTTTGTCATCGTCCTATCTCGCTTACTCTATGCAGTATACTCGATGACAAACTGTTTCTTACGCAATGGTTGGCAGGACCAAGTTCAAAGACACAAAGATCCGTTGTGACTACAACGGATCTTTGTGTCTTTGAACTTTGTGACTATAATATAGGTACCTCATGTTCATTAATACTAAAGACATAAATAAAAATTAAACAGTATCAAGATCGTTTGATCCAATTTCCCCAGTATTGCATACAACAAATTTTTATTTCCCCTTTTGCCATGAGATTCTGGTAGACCTATACACGTCATACCGAATAAAAACAAAAGCCGAACGTATTTTTCAAAACAACAAAAGGATTGTTTAAACTTTTCTTTTTATAATTATTCTACAAAAACTATAGAACGGATACAGCAACCTTAGCGGCCAGCGTCATGGTCAAACACATTACTTCTCGCTTCCCTGCAGTCGTGAGTAAACGAGGAACGATTATTGTGAACGTAATTATTTTAGCTTCGAAACATCATCGCTATGATATAATTGTTAATTGCATCATTTTTATGAAATAAACAATCATAAGTGAACTGTTGTTTGTTGTTTTAAAAGTCCTTGAAATTGGGTGTACCCCATTGTTGCGAAGTTCATTACCGCAATGTACGCTACTGCGAAAGTTTACTATCGCGACGTTCGTTTTTGCGAAAGTTCGTCACTGCGAAGTACGTTACAGCGAAAGTATACCATTGCGAAGTACGTTGTCACGAAAGTTCTTAACTGCGATGTACATTACTGCGAAAGTTTACGATTGCGAAGTACGTTGTCGCGAAATTTCTTAACTGCGATGTACGTTACTGCGAAAGTTTACCATTGCGACGTACGCTGTCGCGAAAGTTCTTTACTGTGACGATTGCAGTTTTGATAATACGCTATTGCGATTTAGCTCACCTAGTAGGGTTGCTGATACTGGTGGTAGTAGAAATATTATATTGTTGGACATGACATGACTAACACATGAGTAAAAATTGTAAGCAAATTTTATTATAATTGAACCAAAAGATAGTAATAATAAAATAAACATAAACAAAATTCATGTACTTATCTAAATAGACTTGTAAATGGACAAAAGAAAAATCAACAAAAGCAAAATTAATGTAGGTGCCTGTCTAGTTTAAGTATATCGCACACTAGATACTTAATCTACAGTACCTGGGCGACCGAGCTCTACTCGGATGAAATTAGAGAAAACGATCTTTTCTAAAAATTAAACCTAGCAAGATCGAATTATCGCTCCCGAAAGGCCCTGCATACTGAATTTCATTAAAACCGTTGACGCCAGATTATATATATACATACATATATACAAGAATTGCTAGTTTAAAGGTATCTACATAACTAAGACATAACAACGTATAGTTTTCTTTGCCGGCTACTACATGAATTATGTTTATGTTTATTTTATTATTACTATCTTTTGGTTCAACTATAATTAAATTTACTTACAATTTTTGGTCATTTGTTATGTCCAACAATATAATATTTCCACTATCACCAGTATCAGCAATCCTCCTAGATGACCTAAATCACAATAGCATGTTATCGAAACTGCAATCATCACAGTAAAGAACTTTCGCGACAGCGTACGTCGCAATGGTAAACTTTCACAGTAACGTACATCGCAGTTAAGAACTTTCGCGACAACGTACTTCGCAATCGTAAACTTTCGCAGTAACGTACATCGCAGTTAAGAACTTTCGTGACAACGTACTTCGCAATGGTATACTTTCGCTGTAACGTACTTCGCAGTGACGAACTTTCGCAAAAACGAACGTCGTGATGGTAAACTTTCGCAGTACCGTACATCGCGGTAATGAACTTCGCAACAATGGGGTACACCCCTTGAAATTATGTACAATATTACCATCTTCAACAAATTACACGACGTTTTAATCACCGTACAGACCATGACCCTTCTGGAGTGCAACAAGTGTCTATATACCTGCACTTTTAAGAAACTAACTAATATCACTGATACTGTTAGTAACATGACCACCTAGCCACCTACTGGATCCAAGTTATCGAAAAAGTTAACCATCGATTCCAAAAAAAAAATTATTTATATATAGCAACTAGCGGACGCCTCGCGGTTTCACCGGCGTAGTTCCCGTTCCCGTGGGAATACAGGGATAAAAAGTAGTCTATGTCACCCGGGGATAGTGTAGCTTTCCAACGGTGAAATAATTTTTGAAATCGGTCCAGTAGTTTTTAAGTTTATTCGTTACATACAAAACTACAAATCTTTCCTCTTTATAATAATATTAGTATAGATAAAGAATTAATATATATTATTTTGAGTCCGTGGAAGGGACAGACGTATAGTCTGTCCCTTCCGCATACTCAAAATAACCTTACCCAAAGAGCTTATGGTCACCTCCCTGGTACTCGTAGGTAAATACAGTTTAGATTAATAATAGCCGGCAACAAACAGTAGGGCCACGTAGGGCAAAGCCATTGATATATCAATGAGAAAATCCCAGAAAAAGTAACATGCCCATAGACTACTGCTGCAACTAGACATAAAAGAAAGTGGTTGGAAAAGATGAAGAAAGTAAAAAAGCTAATGACGAACTAACATTTATTATAAAGCGGTTGCAATTTTATTAACCATAGATTTGGAATAGATACCATAATATTATTTATTCATTAGATATTTTCAAACACAAACCAGCGTACAAGCCTGTCTCATATCGTTGTGATTGTAGCAAGAATATGTGAATGAGACCAACTTCTAATTAGTATAGTGATGCCTAAAACATTGTAAAGCAGACATTTAATAACCCATACACGTGTTACTTGCTCGTGGTTCCGCGAAACCTGTAAAATTGTTTTAAATAAACATGTTTGGAACGATGTTAACAGTAGACAAACATACGGTCAAACTGGACTTGAATAAATTATGAATATTCAACGGACATCAACTGGGGACAATATTTAACTAACTTTTTAGAAACTATAAGAAAGTATTTTTGGTGCTAAGTTATGTTAAGTAGAACATCATAATGAGAAACCTTCATAAAAGGTATATTACCTGTAGATATATACAGGGGCAGGTTTCGTATAATTAAGAATAATAACGAGTGTCTTGAACAGGGTTTACTTTTCCCCTTAGAAAAACTATTATTCAAGCCAAACCTGTTGTTTTTTTTTAGTCTGGAGAAATGCTCATGAATGCTGCGCTACCACGGGAAGAAAGCGCAGTTATGTGAGACTCTAACCCACTAAAACTCCACGATGTTCTCCTGTGCCGCTTATAGCGGGAACACGGGCACGCGTTAGCACCCTCCTTCGAGGAGCACCCCCCATCACCGGCGGATCAGAACACGTTGCCCCGCGACCAAATCATCACATGGGCGCCAGATGACCCTGTGTATAGCACCTTTGGTCCCTCTATTCAAGCCAACCCTTAAAACCTTAAAAAAAGGGAAGGAGGAAATGCAGCTTAGAAGTACAGGCTGAATGCTAAAGGCCGAAAATCCGGAATGGTGGATCAACTTGGAAAAGTTGCAGGTCCAGTGGTAAGACCACACTGCGAGGCTTTGTTGATTGATTGAGATAGACTTTTTACAATGGTGTTCAATTATCTTTATAGCCCTTTGCTAAGAATAGTTACAGCACTGATAACAACATTTGTGCCACATGTTAAATTTAGTCTTGTTATACTTTGTATAGATTATTAGATTTAACCAGTAGGCCTTCTAGATTTCTAGATTGTTAACATTTTATTTCGTTTTACTTTTTTTAATCTTTTGTTTATTTATTATATAATCATTTCTTGTTTTAGTTTCTTACGACTTATTAACGGGCCTGCGTTGTCCCCCCATCTAAGTACTGCTGTAACATGGAAATATTGTAAAACCGATCAATTTTTTAAAAGAGTAACCATAGAGTTTCTTGCCGGTTCTTCTCCATAGACCATAGAGATAGAGTCGACGTTTTATAAGTGCCCATGTAGGCCTATGTGAAATAAAAATTATTGATTTTGATTTTGATATGTAAGTGATAAATTACCCAGCTACGTTATCATTTATTCTACATCTTAGTATATTGCCCTTCATACATAACTAATGCAACAAAACTTTTTTATATTTCGCTTTATAGTGTTTTTATTTGGCAGTCAGTTGTATTTACTCGTACAAAAGGTTTTTATTTTTCATATTTTAGTGGTACTTAATGGATAAGTTCAATAGTAAGGTACCTAGCTATAATGCTCACTGTGATGCCAGAATAGATTAACATGTATCTTGAAGATAACCGGTGAAATGAAAGTTTACCAGGGTGAACTGTACACATCGGCGCACCCGTTTAGAGCATACAGGCATGATGGTATGTTATGAAATGGTTTAAACAATAAACAGACGTGCGATAGCAGTTATCCCGGGAGATTTGCCGTCATTTATATAAGAGTTATGTTGTATATCTCCAAAGTTCTTCATCAGATCTTTACTCAATTTAAATGGGACCATTTCAAAATAAACTTCCTTCAAACAAAAAAAAATAATTACAAAGCCGTATATATATAACGGAGTTATGCCCGAACAAACATAATAAATAATAAACATCCGAATTGAGAACCTCCTTCATTTTGGGAGGTCACTTAAAAATATCAGAACGTGCTTTAACCATCAACAAAATATATTGGACTACCGCTGTCTTCATTCACTGAAGTTGACCTAGATTAGATGTCCTTTGTCTTCCATCCGTACAACATAAATCTAGAAAGATTTATGTTACGCCATCTGTCTTTTGAAATTCTTCTTGTAAAAAGAATCCTAGCTTTTGTGGGACACTTGCACCGATTGCACCACAGACATAAATCTAACTAGATGACGTTATTGTATGTACTTCGCGTGCCTAAAAACAGTGTAAAGTTACGATCAATGATCGTAATCTGAGCTTTTCATTTAGCATTATCGGCACCGACAATCCACCGAAATCTAGAAAAATGCCTATTTATGCCATATTAAGCTGTAAAGAATTTAAAGAAAAAGTTGGCCGAGGCATTGGAAATGTTTTCTATCATTGGCAAGTAAATTTGTTTGTGTGTGAAAAAGTGGCACGCTTGGTTTTCATACAGATGGAGGGACTTGCATTATCTAGTTAGATTTATGTCTGTGGATTGCGCTCAGTTTCTCCACCTGTATTTAGTTTTACAATCAACTTGCACAAGAGAAGGGGTCTCCTATTTTAAGCAAGACGCAAAGGCAAAACACGCTTTCAATTATGTTATCCGTTATGGCAAAACTCATTTAAAACAATCATAAAGCTTTAGCTCGGTATTATCCGTGCGCCTTGACCTAATAGCACCTCGCACGACCTGAACCACGGAGTTGTATTACATACCGAGTAGTATTGCCTATATTACGTATACTGGCTAGTAAAGAACTGTTTTGTATTATTTGTATGATTAAGATTATGAACTTGGGTGGTAAGCAGTCTCCGTGTTTAAAGGATTGTCTATGTTCGGGATAATGTTGCAAATACGACTTACCATAGATATAAGTAAGAAAGCCTTGTTTTATATTACTATGTTTTTTTTGCCATCAGCGCCTTTGCTGACCTATACTTCATAAAAGATAGCTTGATCTCAGCGACATATGTCAAACTGACGTATACGTTATTGTTAGCCTGTCAATCGCTATTGTTACTGTATTGATACTGACAGCTGTCACAGAGCTATATTTTATGAAGTATAATTGTGCTTCCTACGTACACAAAATAGTGGTATGAGATATCCGACAGGACTGGCTCGAACTAGCAATAAATATAATTGCATGGAAAAGGGGTCTCTATTTTGGTAACCTCCCTCGATTTCTGTGGCAAAGGTTATAAAGGTTAAGGCTTTGTTGGCCTGTAGTGGGACAATATAAATGCTAATTAGATAGATGCTCTTTCTATCAATTCTATCTTAAGCCAAGCTCATTAAAGTGAGATCAATCCTAGTTAGTACTTAAACCACGGTAGTAAAATTCTCATTGGGGGGGTCAAGTCAACCAATAATGTGTACTCAACCTGCGACCACCAGCGTAGAGCATGAATTATTATAATAACCGAGTGTTTAATTGAATTATAATTAAGTAAGTTGACCTATGATAACCAGAATGCTCTTTTTAGCTTATGTCAGAGGTTAAGCGGTAAATTACCCACGAGTAATATCAAACTTGTTTCAATAGGGATCGATGATTCAAAGAAATCTTCGTTGAAAGAAGTTCTAAATGTTATTCTTCTTTAGCGACGCTTTAGAAATTGTCACGACCTCTTGGAATAGGTACTACAGGCAGTCTATATCCAAGCTAGCTCATAGTGTGGGTTGGTTAATGAAAGTATCGAATGATTCGGATATGTCACCGGATTTATTGCAGACACCGTTAGTTTGCAATTAATCTTGCGAGGTCTTAAACTCTTGATATATTGTGAACAGATCATTTTAATTAGGTTCAATAAATCTCATCAGTATTTAGTATCTATTTATTTAATACTTTAAACACATAAACGTACAGAGGTGGACTTAATGCCTAAGGCATTTTCTACCAGTCAACCTTTGGGTGATGGAGATACAAATAGTGGTAGGTGCAATTGCGATAGTAAAATGGAATACAAGGCCTAAATATAAGCTACAAATAAATACAATTTAAATATATATAATAAATACTAAAACAAATAAACTAAATACAGGTACTACCTAGCAATTAGTTGAAATAGACAATAAGGAAAAAATTAGCGCTGTGACTATACTACTGCCAACTTCTTACGAATGTGTTCGCGAACTTTGACTTTGAAGATTAATCGGTTGGTTGCGATCCTGGAAAAGAGTATTCCACAGAGAAATAGACTGAATGAAGAAAGAACAGTGAATGAAGTTAGTGCGGTGAGTAGGACATTGGAGAAGGCGGTTATTTGATGATAGATCGTAGATTTGTTGTGATTGTTTCTTTTTCGTATTGTCTTATTGAGAAGAAAGAATTTACAATCTCTCTTACGGTGTTTGCAATAATACGGTGACAGATATACCAATTTTTAACACCCGCCGGAAAAAGAGGGGTGTTATAAGTTTCACGTGTGTTGCTGTGTGTCTGTCTGTCGCATCATAGCGCCTAAACGGATGAACCGATTTTTATTTAGTTTTTTTTGTTTGAAAGGTGATTTTGTCGAGAGTGTTCTTAGCTATGTTTGAATAAAATCGGTTCAGCCGTTCAAAAGTAATGAGCGTTTTACTGTTTCAATCGGGGTGTTTTCGCAGGATAAATATGTCGGGGGTTTTTTAAATTTTGCAATTTTACTTGTATAGATAGATATTTGCAGCATTGTCAAGTATTTTAATAAGATATTACTTTAGCTAGGATATAGACTGGTTGCGCTTTTACTTTGATCCCACATAGTATCAAACTTTCAACTAGTTGTAGGAACTTGACTGCCTCTTAGTTGGTAACTCAGTTGGTATTGGAGCGGAAAATTGTAAGTAGATTAGGATCAGAAGATATTTTCCATATAAGACCGTGATGATTACCGTGAAGGGAACACTTTGATTATAAGCATAGATATTGGTAAATCTTTCTCAGTAACCAGTAGCCCACGGACGACCCAAATCCATAAATCAACAAGAATTTTAACAACAATAATTTTACAGTTATTTTTATTGTCACGGAAACATTTTTAATCAATTTCTAACAACAGAATATTCGTAATACAAGTGATTTATACGTCCATAAAGACGTTAACACCACGCGACGTAACAAAGCGGATGAACGTCGTCAATACACCTACAAGTAATAAAACTAAAGCCTGAGGCTCACAGAAGCAAAGTGAAACTAACCTCCGCCACCATAACCTGATCCACAACCGTAGAACCAACTTGCTCAATTACTCCAATATGCCATACAACAGCTTTAGCCTCCAGGTCAACCAAAACTAGTGGAGCCATGTAGAAAGTTGTAAGCTTACCATAACAAGCGAGCTGTTCCTCCGACGCCAGTTCCATATTAAATATCATATTTAATAATCTTTTTATGGGGGATAAGCAAACTTGATTATAATCATCGCTTTGATAAACTACTCTGTGATGGCAATTACGGAAGACTTCTGTAAAAGCTTGTCCATGTTTAATTTTAATTAAGAATGAACGGGGGTCATCCGATACGTGCATCAAAAAGCTTAATTTAAATGTGATGACAGCAACGTTTGCAATTTTGTCGAGAAATCTTGGTTTTAATTGGAGATTATGTAGGGTTAATGATGAGGCATGTGCTGTAAGTATAGTACGATTCAAACTTAAGACGATGACAGCCGCCAACGACCTTGAGGGAACAAAACTCGCACCCGTTTCACACACGCGCGACAAAAGTTATTTGTTTATTGTACTTTCCTTATTATTCTATGACTTAAAAAAAGCCTTAGATCAAAAGGTAGATAATTAAATTGTCTTTGATATGGTGTCAATTTCATTACAACGCGCCCTGCGGTTTTGGTGCGATTGTCGTTTTTTGTCCGTTTTAGACATAACTTCACAAATTAAGAACATTTTGAGTTTTATTCGTACAACAACGAATAAAACTCAAAATGTTCTTAGATCAAATTGTTAAGAACATGGTCTTAACTAACATATATTTTTCTTAAAAATTACGACCAGCCGTTTAGTCGTGATTCTCATTTTAAAATCAGCCCTACCGGTATCTGCTTTTCTGTGTATTGCTCTACTTACTTCATAGTATCACACGAATTTGCTACTGCCCAGCGATCCACTCCACCTCACCGCCCGAGCCGCCATTATATTTATATCGTACTCTACCTTTGTTATTCAAGTAATGCTGTTACACCACGTACCTAAAGTTTGTCTAGCGCTCATTACGCTTGATGGTAAGTCCCCATTAATTTAATTATGACGTCACCTCTAACCAGCCGTGCCAGATTCCTTATTAGACACTAATTGTATGGGCACACGGTGCATTTCCGTACATGTTTCTTTTAACCTACTTTGTTTGCTTCTGTTCCTAACTTTGTAGCGGCGGGTAAAGGTCCCCATATTACTATTTTTATCAACTCCTGGATCTCAACAGTAAAACTTTTGAAGATGGATTTGTGATTGCATTTATATGGCTTTTTAGGGCACCGTACCCGAAGGGTCTAAACGGAGCCCTATTGCTGTCACTCACGTGTTCGTTTGTCTATCGTTTGTCACAAAATTATGTACGGAAGAATTTTTTTACCTATGAACTTGAAATTTGTTGAAAATGTTTATTATTACGTATATTTTACTAAAAAATACCAATATATTCTACACTAGCTTCTGCCCGCGGCTTCGCCTGCGTAAATAGTGTATTATCATTCCAAGGGAATACAAACTATCATAATTATGTCCTTCCCAGGGTCTCAAACTATCTCCATGCCAAATTGTACATTTTTACCCCCTACAACCTCACAAACTTTACCAAAGTCAAAGTCAAAGTCAAATGTGTTTATTTCAAGTAGGCCATTATGTGGCACTTTTGAACGTTAAAATTTACATTTAATAAAAATTGATTCTACCGTGCATTCGGAAATGTAGGTTGTTATGGAGAAGAACGCACAAGAAACTCCATACTTACTCTTTTAAAGAAAAGTTTTACACAATATTTATATAGGTACATACATTAATAAATTCGTATACGTGAGGACGATGTACCCAGCACTACTATACTACATATAGGTATGAGAGAATTACAAGCATTAACAGATAAATTCCTTTACTTGATAAATAGGAACATGGTCCTCACGTACTTACAAATAGTGCAAACATAGGTACATTACCTAATTAAACAACAACAGAACAGTGTGCGAGTCAATTTTTTTAAACAAAAAAAAAAGAAGAAAAAATAAAAATAAAGCGTTACTATAATTATGAATATAATACAAATTAACCATTTTGATTTTGTCCACACCAAAGATAGGCCTATGGAGCAGGACCAGCATGTTTCCAAGCATTCTTATCTTGAATATAATCATCTAATTTGTAATATGCTTGTTTACAAAGTGTGCTTTTAACTATTGTTTTAAATTTTCTTTCATTTAACTTTAATATCTCACAAGGTATTTTGTTATAGAATTTAACACAGTACCCCATGAAAGATGTGTGTACTTTAGCTAATCTATATGATGGTTGATCTAACTTATCTTTATTTCTGGTATTAAAATTGTGTCTATCACTAACTTTACTAAAGAGATTTAAATTTTTCCTTACATACATAATATTTTCATAAATGAATTGGCAAGAAACTGTCATAATATTAATCTTTTTAAATAGCTCCCTAAGAGATTCTCGGTGACTTAACTTATATATGGCTCTGACAGCTCTCTTTTGCAATATAAATATTGATTCAATGTCAGCCGCCCGACCCCACAGTAAAATACCGTATGACATAATGCTGTGAAAGTAACTAAAATAGACCAAACGCGCGGTTTCTACATCCGTTAACTGTCTTATCTTTCTAACAGCATAAGCGGCTGAGCTCAGCCGTCCTGCCAGAGATGTTATGTGAGGCCCCCATTGTAATTTGTCATCTAGAGTGATTCCTAGGAAAACGGTTTGATTTACATAGTCCAGCTTTTCTCCATTCAATATGATGTCACATTCGCTACTTCTAACATTCGGCAATGTGAATCTAATACATTTGGTTTTTTTTTCATTTAGTACCAAATTGTTTGCCGTGAACCAAGTTTGGACCTGATGAATAGACTTATTCACATCATCAAGATTTTGTGATCGTCGATCTATTTTAAATATCAAAGATGTGTCATCAGCAAATAACACGATCTTCGGTTGATTTTGTAATAATTGGGGCAAATCGTTAATGTAAACTAAAAAGAGGAATGGACCCAATATAGAGCCTTGAGGAACGCCCATTGTCATTTCAGACCCTAGTGAGTTTACGCCGTTTACCTGAACTTTAAGTTGTCTGGCTTTCAAATATGATCTAAGTAATTCAAGGGCCGTATGCCTAATCCCATAGTGCTCGAGTTTTAACAATAGTGTCTCATGGTTAACGCAATCGAACGCTTTCGAGAGGTCGCAAAAGATTCCAATGGCGTCTTGTGCTTCTTCCCAGGCGTTAAAGATGTTCTTTATTAGGGTGACGCCAGCGTCAGTTGTGCAACGCCCTTTGGTGAAACCGTATTGTTGATCATGAAAGATGGAATGTTTGTTAAAATGACGCAACAATTGGTTGAGCATTAACTTTTCGAAGACTTTACTGAGAACCGGCAGAATTGAAACTGGCCTATAATTATTGGCTTCCTTGCTATCCCCGGATTTAAACAATGGAACTACTTTACTGTGTTTCATGAGGTCCGGAAAAATTCCTTGATCGACACTCGTGTTAAAAATGAAAGCTAAATAGGGTGCAATAGTTTCAATGATTGATTTACATACTTTTACAGATAATCCCCAAAGATCTTCTGTTGCTTTAATTTTTAGATCTTTAAAAGCTTTTAAAATAGCCTGGGGGTTTGTATGTTGAAACTTAAACTCCGAAGGGCACGCATTTACATTCTTTCTAAGTAAGTCAGCAGAGAGCACGGGTGAGGAGTTTAAAGCTGCTGTAGTTTTAAAAGGAATATTAACAAAAAAGTTTTCAAATTCCTGAGCAACCTCTACATCTGAATGTATGGGACCATGTGCAGTCGCTAAATTAATTTTAGTATTACGCTGTTTTTTTCTACCTGTTTCATTATTTATTATTTTCCAGGTAGTTTTTATTTTATCGTCTGCTGATTTTATTTTATTGCTTATATACAGCGTTTTAGCTATTTTGCATGCATTTTTAAAAGTTTTTGAATAATTCGCAACATATTTATCAAAGCTTGCATTATACATATGTTGCTTTAGGCCATAAAGTTCATATAGCTTTTCCCTGCTTTTACGAATGCCTGGAGTCGCCCAATCGCTAAATACGAACTTGGTGTAGATACTTTTCGCTTTCAGTGGAAAAATCTTATTAAATTGCGTGTTTAGTACTTTAGAAAATTCGGCATAGAACTCATTTGGGTCCACTATATTATTAAAATTTTGAACACATAACTTACTATTCACGGTATTATTAAATTTTTCTAAATTTTTACAAGTAATTTGTCTAAATTTTATTTGTATTTTTTGTAAAGGTATGTAGGTACTAAACGTTATTGTTTGTCCACTGTGATCAGATGCTAACTTATTTACAATTTCTTTATCAAAGTAATCACAATTACAAAAAACATTATCTATACAAGTCGCAGAAGAACCTGTCACTCTGGTTGGTTCCATAAAAACATTTTCCAGATTAAATGATTTAAAAAGACCCAACAACCTGATACTGTTAGTGTTATTCTCTAATAAATTAATGTTAAAATCGCCACATATGACAATTGATTTGCTACTAGTACTAACTTTTTTTAACACATCTTCCATTACAGAGTCAAACACAGATAGATTCTGGTAACTTGGAGGTCTGTAGACGCACACTACAATATGCTTATCAAGCTCAACACAAGACAATTCAATGGTGTGTTCAACCGACAATCTAACAATGTCTTTTCTTTCTTTAGATTTAATAGAGTTTTTAATAAGTATTAATGATCCGCCATGTATCATTTGTTGTCTGCTGAAATGGCTAACTACACAATAATTTTCATAAATAATGGACTTTACTTCATGATCTTTTAACCAATGTTCAGTTAGACAAATAATATCAAACTTGGTTTTAAAAAATAAAAACAGCCCTTTTCTTTTTCCCATACTAAAGTTTTCTAACTAAAACGTAAAGTCAATTTGAGCTTTATTGCTATTGTATAAGCTATTTTTGCTTTGTGTAGGGTAGGGTAGTGTAGGGTAGGGTAGTGTAGGGTAGGGTAGGGTAGTATAGGGTAGGGTAGTGTAGGATAGGGTAGGGTAGTGTAGGGTAGGGTAGGAGAGGGTAGGGTAGTGTAGGATAGGGTAGGGTAGTGTAGCGTAGGTTAGGGAAGGTAGGGTAGGGAAGGTAGTGTAGGGTAGGGTAGTGTTGGGTAGTGTAGGGTAGTGTAGGGTAGTGTAGGGTAGTGTAGGGTAGTGTAGGGTAGTGTAGGGTAGTGTAGGGTAGTGTAGGGTAGTGTAGGGTAGTGTAGGGTAGTGTAGGGTAGTGTAGGGTAGTGTAGGGTAGTGTAGGGTAGTGTAGGGTAGTGTAGGGTAGTGTAGGGTAGTGTAGGGTAGTGTAGGGTAGTGTAGGGTAGTGTAGGGTAGTGTAGGGTAGTGTAGGGTAGTGTAGGGTAGTGTAGGGTAGTGTAGGGTAGTGTAGGGTAGTGTAGGGTAGTGTAGGGTAGTGTAGGGTAGTGTAGGGTAGTGTAGGGTAGTGTAGGGTGGTAGTGTAGGGTAGTGTAGGGTAGTGTAGGGTAGTGTAGGGTAGTGTAGGGTAGTGTAGGGTAGTGTAGGGTAGTGTAGGGTAGTGTAGGGTAGTGTAGGGTAGTGTAGGGTAGGGTAGTGTAGGATAGGGTAGGGTAGTGTTGGGTAGGGTAGTGTAGCGTAGGGTAGGGAAGGTAGTGTAGGGTAGGGTAGGGTAGTATAGGGTAGTGTAGGGTAGTGTAGGGTAGGTAGTGTAAGGTAAGGTAGATAAATGTTTGGTATTTTTATGGCAAAACAAAGTTTGCCGGGTCAGCTAGTAAATAAATAAATTTATCCTCTGTTGGAAACCAAATAATAAAAAAAGAAATTACCTTTTTATATGCCCCCATTCGTTCCAATTTCAAAATCTAAATAAATGTCAGTCATTCTGCCTGGTTCTAAATTTAAAAGCCTCTAAGAACGAATTTTATTCGATACTAAAACTGCATCCATTCGACTCAATAAGACAGCCATGAAAATCGATTTCCACGTTCAACCATAAAGAGCAGGTCACACCTAAAATGCTGGACAAAATAATATGGTTTTAATCTTTACTTAAAGGTTAATGAGGTTTAATCACGCTATGCCGATAAGTAGGTGGGTAGTAACCTGCAGGCGATGGCAGGTTGCTAATCTACTGTGTAATCAACTAACAGTGTTGATACTTAGTTATGTTTTGTTTGTAAAGTAAATAGACATTATAGGAGGGCTCTAATTTGTTGTAAGAAGGTAGAGAAGGTTGTGGTACATTTTTTGCGTGAACATTTGCCCTCTTACAAATAAACGCAGAATAAAGTTATACCAGGTATAAACCTATGAAAATGCATGGGTATACCTTAGTTATACCTGGTATAACTTTATTCCGCGTTTATTTGTTAGACGGTTGGTGTTTAATAAGTGCACAAATGCATTTATTCTGTAGTACTTATAAAGGCTTTTGTGCACTTATATTCGATACGTGTTCGTGATTTTCGTGACTATTTGTATGGACAAATTTCGGATCCAAATGTTATTGACCGACTTCAAAAAAAGCAGGAGGTTCTCAATTCGTCGGCATCTTTATTTTTTGTTATGAATGTTGCCCGATTACTCAAAGACACCTGGATCGATTTGGAAAATAAGTATGTCACGGGTAAAAGATATATCGAATAGCCGACTATGGTGAAGCAAATACTTATAAATAAATAGTACTGATGAAAATGGTACCATAAAACTGATCTGATGATGAAGCCGGCATTTAGGCACTCGAAAATACTGTACAAACAAAACACTAGCGAAAAATTACTGTTTTGTGTGTTGTTTTGAAAGTCGGTCTGATTTTTTGGCAAAAAGTTGTTTTTATAATGTTCATAAACAATCACGAATACGTGCAAATACGAATCAAATACAAGTAAGTGCACAAACGCCTCTAGACTGTAAACATTGATTACTGAACAATCCGTCTTATCGAGCGCTAGCCAAAACATGAATCGGAAATAAGTTGACAAACGTATTGTGTTTCTTTTTGGGCTATGCCTGCCCAACCAATGTATTTTTCTTATATTCTATAGGCTCGCAATGACCACTATATCACGGTATCACCTGATGGTAAGTGATGATGTGGTCGACGGTGAAACACGCTTGCCAAGAAATAACCAATTCACTCTTGACTTAAAGACCCCCCTTTTTTTTGTTGTTTTTTTTTTTCATGTGGGAAATCATCCAATGACTTCTCCCGCTCGGTGAAGCGGGAGGGCGTTTTAGACTTTCACTGAATCCTGAATCCAGGGCCGCGGTATAATTCTTTTTTAAATTTATCCGCGTCGCGGTAACTCTTTTTCAAAGAGCCCTTGATTGTAGCTGTCGGGAAACACAGACTCCGGCAGGGAAATTCTCTCCTTAGCTGTACACATAGTAAAAGTGTAACTCTTCTGTTCGAAGGAGTCCCACTTGGTGGACCGATGATAAGAGACTCTAGACAAGAAGCATTCGATGTCAGCGAAGGCGGTAGTGTAAAATGGTAGGGTAGTGGTGAAAGTGGTAGGGCCTCTGGTGAAGGTTGCGGTGATCCGCTGGATGCGAGACGCACGGGACCGGTCAGTGTGGCGTCGCGACGCTTGGGGAAGGTCTTTGTTCAGCAGTGGACGTCTTTCAGCTAAAATGATATTGATCATGAATGCAACTCTTGAAGTACCTACTGAAAGCCAGTAGCACCGAGACAATGATGCTCGACTAAGCCGAGAGCAATTAAAAAAAATCTTGAATTAATTAATTAAAATAACATAAGCGTATCGAGTTTTTCGAGTCGAATTAGCACAAAGCTCGTCGATTCTTCACGTAAACAGAGTTTTGGCCATTTCTTCGGGCAGAGAATCAGCATTGCCATCCAACGTGGCAATGCTGCCAGCGTTCTGGGCACGTTTCGCATTGACATCGATGTGGACGAATTTTATGATGCACAATGAGCTCTTTTCCGTCTCCCCTTTGTATTTTATATAGGTTTTTTTTTAGAATATTCAATTATATAATGTAAATAAACCCTATTAAAATTAGATCTAGCTACATCGGTGCATCCATCCCTTTGTGGCTTAATAGTCATGCATGTAAAGTTGTACTGTACACTTTTAAATGGACTTTACTTTTACAGAGTAGTTTGTTTCTTTTCAGGAACAGCACCATACAAATGCTATACCTACTTGTATGTTTACATTGGGCCCGCGGAATAGATAACAGTGCATTATTCTCGTACTGGTCGGAGCTCACACCCAGCATGGTCCCAGCTGTGGGAATGAAACATTACAGAGTGATAAGGTACTATACATATCTGCCTCCGAAATATTATGTGTGAAGCATGCAATCTGAAATGTAATAAAATATTATAAAAATTACTGCCATTAAATTCTCTACACACGAATGTACCGTATAGCGTGACTGTGAAATATTTTCCTACTATTATAATATTAACGGTTACAATTTGTATGAAATTCCTTAGTTACGGAATGCTGTTTACGACTAGATCATTTTGTACGTCAATATTTATGCAGATGTCATGCGCTTAGACATGTTATCATGAGTCACCGGATTTTTCGTATTTTTTTTTTTTGTGAATCTTAATAAAAAATCAAGTCGATCAATTCAATAACAAGAAATGTACGAAACAGAAAGTTGAACTGTAAATAATTCTAGTTTAAATATGTACCTACTGTCTGGCCCGTTTTTTGCGATAGAAATGCTATTGGCATTGCAGTTGTCTTCAGCTATTCAAAGTTTTTATAGACATTTTCCACTTTACGGCAAAAATGTTCAAAGAAAGTTTGCTAAAATTGATATTTTGCAAAAGTTTGCGAAGGTTTTGTTCAACACAATTTATGATTGGTTGTTTTCATTCGACAAACGTTTGATAGTGTATTGTCTACACAAAAAAGTGCTTTACTACATTTGATATTACTTAGTAGAGAAAATATTGCTACTTATGATTGCTTTTTCGCAGGAATCTGCTGAATCGAAGAGGATCGGTTGATGTGGCAACGCTGGAGAGAGGCCTTTGTATTTTGGCTAAAATTATGATGATGATGATAATCCTTGTTTCCAGGTTACTAGAGGCAATCTTATCTTATCATGTGGAAGGGCCGTTTGTGGTCCCCTAGATAACTTAGACTTCCCCAATCTCGTTGAAAACTCTTTTCATGAGTTTTACAACGAGACTAGGAGATATGAGCTTATAGTCTTCTGGTTTTGGTTATCCAACCCCTAGGAGAGTCATTCGCTTACCAGCCAGTGCATCGCATGTGAACAGAAGGTGCTCTATGCGTTCCGTATGTTCCCCACACAACCTGCACATGGGTGTCGCGGCCAGACCCATCTTCATGAGCATGTGGTTGGTTCCAAAGTGCCCAGTAAAGGCCCCAAGCAGGTAGCGGATTTGCCCCCTGCTCTTATTCCAAATGCATTTCCGGGCTTTGAACGTAGAGCCTATACATTTCTTGGAGTGTTGTAAGCCGGTATTAGACAGCCAATGTGTTCGTTGTCTGTGATCTGCAAACTCCCTAAATACTAGAGGCAAAGTTCAAGGACAAAGTTCTGTAAGATTGTCTATAAGTAATCTTAAAGCCTCCCACGTCGTGATACGTAAAATGAAGCTTTTCAATTTCAACATAACCAACTTACGGGTGTTCCTGCCGATATATTCGCAACCTACCGGTTGTCGCGATAAGCGCAGGAGTCGCGGTGTGTGCATCTGCGTCAGCGCAAGATAAATGTGCCGCGGCTGTAGGTGAGATCATTGTTTATGTTGTATTATGATGTTGGCCGTTCCTGGTAACGGAGATACGCCTGTATGTGCACAATGATAACATAAGTATAACAATTAAAAAGTGATAAGCAGCTGGCGTTGATAACGGAATTAATACCTGCACCTTTGCGGTTAGTCAGCCTCAGCATAGTTAAATTGAGTAGCATCAAAGCTAGGCTTGCTATTTCTTCAAATATTGTCCTGTTGCTTAAAAGCCGAACAAGCGTGAATAATAGCCAAGTATCAATCATCTTTAACTTTTTTTCTAACACCAATTCAAAACGTTAATTTGTGGCGTAGTTCCGAGAACTGCCAAAATCCACTTGAGAATTTTAACCTTTCCGGAGAACGCTTAGATTACCAATATCGTTCAAAAATAGTAAGAAACAATAATTCTTCTATTTTAATATCACCGTGGGTAAAAAAGCAATAAAATCGATAGCACATAGACGCGAAAGAAACCATAGAATTATTTTTATGTTTCGCAACTTCCTCAAATTTTTTAGGTGACATTTTATGGCCCCGTGGGTGTAAGTTCTTTTATTCCAAATTCGAATTTAGACAGTTCCAGGTAACCAACATTAGAATCGGATCCCTCCGTGCCGTATCAAGGTCGGCCATTGTGATTTTGTTTTTTTTTTTTCTTTATTTTGCTTGACTTACGCTGTGCAGCATTCTATTTTATGGAGCAAAGCGTATGCTACTTTGTAAGTTTTACAAAAGCGTTGTAAATAACTTAATAAGTCCTTGAAAGGTTTATTTAACCACAGTGTACAACACAGACATTTGTTACAGTTAATGTAGATTTTTTTTAGGACTTTCGTTTGGGATTTGTTATAACTCTGGCCATGAGCGATAAAGAACCAGATAATTAGAAGGGAACTTTGGGCTCATTCATACGATTACGCAGATTGCGGAAAGCCGAATGAGTAACTATTATCTCCAGTGTTGGTGGATTGCTAAATTGCTATTGCTACCTTTTTTTTTTATCAATTAAAATTAACATTTTGCTACCTTTAAGGATACCCTAGTCGACGGCACGAACTATTTTGTGCGCGGGGTTAAAATGCATGCCATCTCATCCGGCAACACGTGTGAAAGAGTTAGATGTTGTGATGAGCAGTAAGAAGCTAGTTCGCGTACGAAATAGTACTTTTGCAAATTTGTAGCGAGATTGATGATGATTTAGGGCGAAAACTTGCACGCGAAATTTTATGAATAGACTTTTGGGAGTGTGGATATCATGTAAAAACGACTAAATGTATATTTTCATACATACATACATAAACTCACGCCTTTTTCCCATGGGGGTAGGCAGAAACTACAGAACGCCACCTGCTACGATCCTTACATACTTCTTTTGCTTCACACACATTCATACATCTAGTCATACACACACGCCGGTTATGGGTACTGCGCACTTGGCCTTCCTGAAGAACATCACCTATAAGGTCTATGTATGTCTTTCTAGGGCGTCCCCTCCCGGCGTATATTTTGAAAATAAAATTATTAGCATTGCTGAACTACTCATCTCCCTGTATGATGTATTTTGCAATTTTCCTTGTTCTTATGGTATTTATTTCCGCCTAAAGAAAAGATGCGTTAAAATTAGTGTTGAAATACGGAACTTTCGACGCTCATAACTTTTTTTTCTTTTTTGTTTCCATACCGGGCTAGATAATGATGAGACAAATTGATATCAGTTTTTTTATTTTGAACGTATACATCTTCTTACAGTGAAGTAATCGCTAAACTACTTTTGTATGGCAGACTGATCGACTAGTGCAACCTTAAGAGACAATCCAATCCTGCGCAAATAGAAAGTAAATTGCAAAAACATTTCACTTAAAGTTCACAACTTAAAGTTTAAAAATGAATAAAAGAAACAATTTAGTGTAATAATGACATAAACTGTGACCAAAATTAAGCTCATAAAGTCCGCGTATGTAACAATCGGGGCAATGTGCTGGGCTGCTGCCTCGTAAAATACAATAAAATATTATGTCAACATACCCGCGGTTTACGTAGGCCGAGAGTTTTTTATTTTATCGGACCACACCACGGCTTGGTCCTTGAGATGTAAGGGTTAGCTCACACCGAGACGTAACGCGGGTCAACGATGCTTGAAGAGCTTAACCACGGGCGAAGCATCGTCGCGTCACGCAACGTCAAACTTAGAGGTGATCAGAAGTTCGAAACTCACAACGCTGCGGTATGCGGTAGCGGAACCAAAATCATATAAAAACGTCTAGAATGGACTTTTGTTCCGTCGCAGTATGCGTCTGTGGTGAGTGGTGGTGAGGAATATAAAACCAACAAAAATGAAACCAACAAAAATGAAACCAACGCTTCACCCTGCGTAGAGCAGGCGCTACGCCGCGCCGGGCCTGTGTGTGATTTCATTTTGCATTTTTAACCCCCGACGGAAAAAGACTGGTGTTATAAGTTTGACGTGTGTACGTGTACCTGTGTATTTTTGTATAGGTATGTGGCATCATAGCTCCTAAAGTGATGAACCGATTTTGATTTCGTTTTATTTGTTTGAAAGGCGACTTTTTCGAGAGTGTTCTTAGTTACGTTTGTTCGTAAAATCAGTTCAGTCGTTCAAAAGTTATGGGCGTTTTACTGTTTGATTCGGGATGTTTTAAGATATCGTGTCATAATTACGTGTTCAATAGATTGTCGATCTAAGCGTATCTACTACTAGATAAATTATGTAGCATGATATTACAAAAAGTGTCGGAAGTTTTTTTTTATTTTTCTTGTGTTCTTAAAAAGTGCAGTGTCGCATCGCGTCTCGGTGTGAGCAAACCCTAAATTGGTATAAAAGCTGCCTTTGTTAATATAGCACACATAAGGTTGCGATAGTGTTTCAGTAAGGCTTTGTGGCACGAGCGAGATGTTTTTATAAATAAATACAAGCATGTGTGGATAGCATACGGCGCCAGCGCTCACAACTTCTACTGTAAGAGGACATAACAAAGCCAGTAAGCTGGTTCAGGTTTTGGATTTTGGCCCACAGAAGAAGAAAGAACTTACAACATCGTAAAACCTTGGACCGTGACCGAGACGTGGTCGCTCACAATGGGCCTTATCAGAAAGCTAAAGTCACCCAAAGGGTTAATGGAGAGGGCTATGCTCGGCGTTTCCTTGCGTGATCACGTCAGAAATGAGGATATCCGCAGGAGAACCAAAGTCGGTAGACATAGCCCGATGAATTGCCAAACTTAAGTGGTGTGTGTGAGTGGGCAGGGCACATTGCTCGCAGAACGGATGACCGATAGGGCCGAAAAGTTCTGGAAAGTTCTCGACCGCGAACCGGAAGACTATGCGTTGGAAGGCCTCCCACTAGGTGGACCGATGACCTGGTTAAGGTTGCGGGAAGGCGCTGGATGCCAGACGCACGGGATTGGTCAGTGTGGCATCGCCTGGGGCAGGCCTTTGTCCAGCAGTGGACGTCTTTCGGCTGAAATGATGAAAACAAAAACTTTACTGTTGTTGTGTAAAATCTCACCGGATCAACTTAGGTGCACCTTGCTTTCTTTCTTTTTCGCGTGAGGATGTGGCTACCTTTGGTATCAGAGTTAATTAAGCCGCCTCTGGGAACCCCACAGGCCTCTGACTTGGCTATTTCAGACTTACATTAACTATATAAGACCAGGTTTACGCACGATGTTTTCCTTCACCGTTACCTATGATGTCCAAGATAAACTTCGAAAGTACACATGAATTTGAAAAAGTTTCCAACAGATTTTGCTCCTCGGATCCTCTATGAAACCAATATCTCCTCTTTCACCCTGATGATTTAGTCTTTAGCGTCGTGAACTGGAATAATAGAATTTGTAGGAGGCGCAGAAATTATTTTCCCATTTGGTCTCAATATACATACCTACCGGTTCATGGTCGCCACTCCAGAACTTTTCTGCCCCATTTGCCATCCGTTTTGCGAGCAATGTGCCCTGCCCACTGCCACTTAAGTTTGCCAATTCTTCAGGCTAACCCTGCTCTACTTTTCTGTTTCGTTCACGCAAGGAAACTCCGAGCATGGCCCTCTCCATCGGCCTTTGGGTGACTGTTAGCTTTCTGATGAGGCCCATTGTGAGCGACCACGTCTCAGAACTATAGGTTACGAGTATCACTGGCAACGCACACTGGTCATAGACTTTCGTCATGGGACACTGTGGCAAGACGTTCCTTTTTGAGGCCTCCCACCAGGTGGACCGATGACCTAGGGAAGGTTGCAGGGATCCGCTGGATGCGGTACGCACAGGACCGGTCAATGTGGCGACGCTTGGGGTCGGCCTATTTCCAGCAGTGGACGTCTTTCGACCAAATATAGCAAGCTTTTTGTTTAGAAAATTAACGAGTCATCTGTCTATAAAGTACTCAAGTCATGCTTTATCTTCAGAAACAAACTTGATACGGTTACTGATCAGTTCTTACACTATAGTTTTTTATTGTTTATTTATACGTACAAATGTTAATTTTGAAGCATTATTCTTTGCAACGCCACACTCGAGGAAGCTATTTAATTCCGCACAGGCTTGGCATACTAGGTGTTCTTTTTTGCAAAGCCCTATGAATATTAATGACTAATTACTGAAATTAAAGTAATAAACATGCCACATACATGACAATAAATCTTTTGTCAGAAGACTTGAGTTAAATTTTCTGAGAAGGAAATTTCATTTCTATTTAATACCTAACTTTCTACAGTTTTTATTAGTTAAAGAACTATTAATGCAGAATTAGGTAGGTGCCTTTTTAGGCAGTTTTATGACCAATGACTTTACATACCTACAATAGAGTATTGATAACTAGGACCATTCAGCATTTTATAGCTGTTTCTGGCACTATTGTGGAGAAATGACAATAATGCCTTAGCAAGGCGTTCTGGCATACATATACCTACCCGTTTCAAAATGTGTTAGAATAATTATGATCATTATGGCCATTTAAATGGCCAGTGGTAAGTACACAATGATCGAAAAGCCAAAGCAAAGACAATACTTCGATGACATGAGTCACTTAATTCATACTCTTTACTTATAAACGAAGAATTAAATGCAACAAACAAGAAGGTTGTATCAGAATCAAACATCGTTGGTGGTATAACGATTATGAGCGACACTAATGCCCTGACTTAAAATAGCTGGCCTATAAAAATCAATAAAGAAAAAAAAAACAAGATTTCATACGCACTTTTCTCAAGTGCATATTGTTACGGTGCCCATGTTGGAGCAACCCGCCCACGCGCTTCGAAATTCGAATTCCGTTATACTGCGTTCGTTCTGTCACTTAGAAATTTCGACACCTTGATATTCTCGGCCTTTGGCGTGATTTTAAACAATTAATGTGTGTTGTAAATGATTTATTATGTGTAATAGATATTGTGATTTAATAAAAGGTTATTTGTGGTATGATTTATGAAAGATGCTGTTGAATTGATTCGATATTCTGATGTGATATTTACGTGGAACAGTTAAATAGATGATCCACCCACTACCACCTCTTGGGGAGTTAACCATCGTGGTGCAAGGATTAGTCAGCTAGACTTACCGAGTGCTAGGTGTCCAGGGGACGCACCACATACATTTAGCCATAGTTTTCTGCCACAAACGATTATGTCTGAAAGTCTGCTTTTCTACTAAAGCTCTATAATAGGGTAGTTTAATGAAAATTAGGTCTTTGTCTGTCAGGTAGATCAATAAAAATATTGGACACGTATGTTTTCTTTTGACACGTAAACATAAAGTGACGACGATATAATGCGTTGAAACATCGTGTGACGTCACGCCGCTAGTACAATTTATAATGCCTTAGTGACTTCACAAGCCGAATCCTGAACTTCGATGCGCTTAAACTTTGTCAATTTGTATTGATTTGGTAAGGCAAAAAAAACGTGTGCAATATTATTTGATAATCTCACTGACGGACTAAATAGAATTATCATTTTTAGGGTTCCGTACCCAAAGGGTAAAAACGGAACCCTATTACTGAGACTCCGCGGTCCGTCTGTCTGTCTGTCTGTCTGTCTGTCACCAGGCTGTATCTCGTGAACCGTGATAGCTAGACAGTTGAAATTCACACATTTCACAGATGATGTATTCCTGTTGCCGCTATAACAACAAATACTAAAAACAGAATAAAATAAATATTTAAGTGGGGCTTCCATACAACAAACGTGATTTTTTCGCCGGTTTTTTACGATAATGGTACGGAACCCTTCGTGCGCGAGTTCGACTCGCACTTGCCCGGTTTTTTCTACCCATGAAACATCCCTATTACCGGCAGCGTTAAGTTGAATATCGCAATAGGTTCTGAGCGCTTATGCGAGCTGAATTGCACTTTGTTGCTTATCAGCAAGAGTCGCTGTTTCTATAATTTTTTGCGCGAAGTGACTCTTCTGTACTTGTACTATTATTTATTCTGTGCTATTACTGCGCTTTATATAAAATCCAGCCGATCCATAAGCTCCAGTAAATGTGACATCCATCAGCGATAAAGATTTTGTAGGTAAACTCAAAAATATTATGGGATTAACCTCGTGGTATGTCGGTAGTGCCTCATATAGCTTCAAAGACTCCACTTCTTAGCTCCAGTTATTCTCAAATATTGTTCTATTCGAACTACGTAATACGCATAACCAGTTAAGCTGGTTAACTCGACTTCTTAAACCTCATTTTATACATAAACAAACAAACTAAAAATGTAAATGAGTATGTGCACTAAATCACAGACAAGGTCGGAGTTAAAAAATATAAGTAGGGTTGTCAGTGTTGTCACCTTGTCACTTTGTTAGCTACTCAAACCGGCAAGCCGAACAGACTAGTCAGCTTTTGCGTAAAATTGGATTGGAAATTGGAAAGCACTTTCCGAATACTTTCATTGTACGCACAGCTAAGGATTGGAATTCCCTGCCGGAGTCTTTGTTTCCTGATAGCTACAGTCTAGGGGTCTTTAAGTCAAGAGTGAATAGGTTACTTCTAGGCAAGCGTGCTTACATCATCACTTACCATCAGGCGAGATAGTGGTGAAACGCGTGCCTATAGATAAATAAAAATAAAAAGAATAAAAAAACCCTCAACTTATTATGGATTATGTTTCTAAGATATAAAGTGATAAATAAAAGTATGTAGTTATATCTAGACCTTTTTACCCGACTGCCGAAGGAGGGTAATGCTGTTTATCTGTCTATGTATGTATGTTTGTTCATATGTGGCGTTCTAGAGACCAAACGCAATCGATTCGTCTTCACCCTGCAAGTTGACTAGCTACATTAAAATTGGATAACAGTAAAATGGCGGGTTTTGGGCGCCATATTGTGAGAGCCCAATTTTTTTCTTCCAACCACGATGGGTTTGGAAGAAAAAAAAACAGTATCAAAATAAAGGGTTTAAAGAGTTGATTTCAAAAATATATAAAACTTATATGTTAAATGTACCTAATTCTACAACAGGTAAAATTTCAAAATTTAAAAAACCCCCGACACATTTATCTTGCAAAAACACCCCGATTCAAACAGTTAAACGCCCATAACTTTTGAACGGCTGAACCGTTTTTTTCAAACATAGCTAAGAACACTCTCGACAAAATCGCCTTTCAAACAAAAAAACTAAATCAAAATCGGTTCATCCGTTTAGGAGCTATGATGCCACAGACAGACACAGATACACAGCAACACACGTGAAACTTATAACACCCCACTTTTTCCGGCAGGGGTTAAAAAATGTTAACTAAATAACGAATGTGAGTAGTGACCGCTAAAATGCTGGCAGCCTAAGAAAACCAGGTAGACTGGACACGCATGTCTTTTTTGCGATTTCGGAGTTGGTCCCATTAGAAGTTGTGTAATGAAGAGTACAATGAACCCATTTTGTCGTGCGTTTATTCTGTTACAAGTTGTATAATTGTACTTCCGGCCGCCTGGGTAACCCTATATTTGAGTATGGCATCACCAATTGATATCAGGTCGTATCTTATCGCCAGCTAAGAGGAACCTTGGTTTTGTAATTTGTATATCGAAGTTTTTGGGGACTGTGACGGGTTGATAACAGTTTTAACTGATAAAGAGGAGGCCACGGCCTTGTTGCACATTTTGGAGCCAAGCAGTCTTGTTTCGTATCTCTGATAGGTATTGATAACATTACATGGTATTAAAGAGGCTTGTGGGAGTGATGAAATAATTGAAACCTGTCTACTGATAAATAACGCTCTAAATAGTACGAAACAAGAAAATATTCCCGTTAATTTATCGTGGTCGTATGTCACCTACCGTAACAAAACAACAACATTCTGGAAAGTAGGTTTTGGTTTTTGAACTTACCGCCCGAGCAAAACGCCGCGCTAGCCGTTTTTAGTGCTGTTTTTAGGATTACTTACAAGTTATTAAAAAAAAAAACAACTAATAAAAATACATCAAATTTCTACATATTATTGATTTTAAAATGGTCGTATACTTTTTTTCTTAAAGAGGTATATGTTTCACTAATCTCCTTCCAGCAAAACCATAAAAATGAGAAATAATTATTGATAGCATGCATCTCCTCATAAAGTGTTCATTAATAAAAAAAAATACTAACACTAATGGATAGACAATTTAATAACGAACATTTTGGTCGTATTTTTTCAAAAGATTTAAATTCGATTTTATAAAGATTTTATTCTAAAATCTGGGCGTATTTACTACTGTAGGTAATTCATGCGCCACCAGTGCCGCTAGGCCAATAGGAATGCTCATATCTCATGCTGATTTTTTGGTCAGGGTACTGCCTTAAAATATTTTGGGTTTTTTGCAGAGCCTGAGGGAACAAATAAACATAATTGCACACATACATACTTACATACCGAGCAACAAACACTTTGCGATTCAGCGCCGTAGTTGCGTGAAAAATTGTCATGTCTTTGACGGGATATGTCTCGCAAACGGTACGTTTGACAAAACAATGATGTACCAAGCCCGACCTTTATTTTAAAATACCTGTTCAATGATACCATACCCACCCTTATACCGGTCAAAAACATAACCCTCCCTTTTGCTTCGCCGTAGTCGGCTAAAAATGTTTGTACAAAAGTCGTAGGTGTAAAATGTCCGTGTTACCAAGGTGTCTACAACATAGTGAAGATGACGTTCACAAAGATGGGCAAAATACAATATGGTTAAGCCCACACCACATGGATGATTTACATAGTCTTGTGTAATTTTAATACCAAAACTGATGAGTTTTAAAAGTTTATCAAAATAAAAAATATTAAGAAGACTACCTTGTTGGTCACTAGCGCGACTGCTGAGGCCATGGATTCGATTGCCAGGAACGGCAGAGTTATAGCAATTTGCCATCTGGAATATCTCAGTTCCAGTCAGAAGTCTGAGATGCTTATTACGTATCTTGCAAGAGCAAAACGATAGCAATTATTGCACAATAATTGCTATCGCAGTGATAGCCATACGGTACCATAACATTTTTTCGACAGTGCTGCCTCTATGGAACAATTAGTTTAACTAAAATGTTTATTTGAACGCAGGGTGATCGCGATCATGGCGAGCAAATGTGGCTGTCAAATTGTGATTACACTTTCTCTTGTTGTTGGTCGATTGCCAACCGCTCCCAAATTGCTGAATACAGAAATTTTAGAGCCTTTGGCGGATTTTTCCCGAAATAAGTGCATTTAACAAACAGCGATCGATTAGCGATAGCAAATAATTGGTTACGTAATGCCGATTATTATGACATATATCAATTATTGCTGAGCCTACGGCCTCGCAGGCTTATTACGTAAGAAACAGCAATCAGCAATCTTTGCGCGATCGCTATAAGTTATAAAAGTCCGCATTGCCTACAGAGCAGGTATGTTTATTTGTCAAATGCACTTATTTAAAAAAAAAAACCGCCAAGAACTCTAAAACTTCTGTATTTAGCAATTTGGGAGCGGTTGGCAATCGACCAAAAATAAGAGAAAAAGTAATCAAAATTTTACAACCGAATTTGCTCGCCATAATCGCGCACCCTATTCTGTATTGACGAGCAATTATTGCGCAAAAATCGCTATCGTTTTGCTTTTGCAACATACGTAATGAGCCTACCGGTTGATGATAGTTAAGGTACCCACCTACTTATAAAAGGAGCTATAATAACTGCCGAAATGCGGGTAACCCTTCCGTGAATATAGGCGTATCTTCAGAAAAGATGTTTCTGACTGAAGCCCGAGGGTTCTAATGACCTAACGAAGTGATGAGAGCCATCAGTAGAACTGAAGACCCGTCAAAACATCAATATGGAAATAACTTTGAAAGATAAGTTTAAATATTGGCACCACTTCCTGAAACTAACCCTTGTCATTCATCAGGAGTTAACGAGACCGCGTCTTAGGGGTGTGAGATAAATAATATTGTTGACAGCAAAAAACAGAGCACCTTTTGCTTGTTAACAGTTAAACCGACTAAAATAAAGCAGGGTAGGGTCGTAGACTATACAATTTAATATTCTGAGTGTAGGTATACAAAATACTTTTTACAAAAAACACAAGCGACTTACAAATAAAAACACTACAAAGTGAAAAATAAATTCAATTTCGGAAGTCGGTGTTCCTGTATTCGTTTCTTCGTTTTTTGACACCGACTTCCGAAATTGAATTTATTTTTCACTTTGTAGTGTTTTTATACATATGTAAGTCGGTTGTGTTTTTTGTAAAAAGTATTTTTCACTTTTTAGGTGTACTTAATGGACCAGTTCTATAGGCTAGGTATCTGTAATGTCCAAAGTGAAGCCAGGATTGATTATCCCAATAACATGAAACTTAAACAAAACCGGTGGAATGAGAGTATACCAGGGTTATCTGTTCACACTTGCGTACCCTCTTTGCGAAAACAGACATGCGATTGCAGCTATCCCGAGTGATTTGCAGTCATTTATTGAAGAGTTCTGATGTATATCTCCAAAGTTCTTCATCAGATTTTGATGAAATTTAAATGGGACCACATGACAAGCACCAAATTTCAAATAAAAAAAGAATCATTGAAATCGGTTCACCCAGTAAAAAGTTATGAGGTAACAAACATTTAAAAAAAGTACAGTCGAATTGATAACCTCCTCTTTTTTGGAAAGTCGGTTAAAAATAGTTCAGTGCATTAACATCATCAGTATTCATACACACGTCACCTTGCAGTATAGAACTGATTTAAATCTATAAACACACACATCAGGTCCAGTTGAAAACTAGCGTCAGGCACTAGTTGTCTGGCAATTGTGCTGAACTGGGCCTTTTTGGCGCAGCCTTGAGGCAGACTTCTTACGTCAGACATTACACTTTATTTATTTGTATTTTATTTGATGTTTATTATTATGTATCTATATTGTGTATCTTTTAGTCTGTTTTAAATAAATGTATTTTCTTTCTATCTTTCCTATCATGCCTGCCTTTCCCGGACGCATAGGCGAAGGAATACCGAGTATATCCAGGTGCCTTGGCAGACTATTTTACAGTGGGGCTTACGGGGTGGTCTTTTAAGAGGTAATAGGGTTCTATGTGCCTATGGTGTTCATCGGGGTGGTTTTAGTAAGGTAAAAAGCCCACATTACCTGGTGTTTTTTCCAAAAGTCCAGGTTCCTTTTAAAAGTTTCCCTCGGACAAGCTTCTACTAGAACATATACACGGATATACTTTATCTTACCCGGGCTATAATAACGAATCTATTGACACCTTATTAATCAAAATTGGCTGCATAGTTTAGGCGCTACGGAGGAACATACTTAAATACATACATACATAGATTGCTAAAATCATAACCTTTTTTGGCTTCGCCGTAGTCGGGTAAAAAAGGCACAGTAGAACCATAGAGCTCATCGAAATTTACCTATATTTGAAATTCCCCAGTGGGTTGGGTGGAGCCTATTGCAATTACCAAAGTGAAATTAATATATTTAATTAATGTACGAGATAAAATAGCATGTCAAGGCAAAATAAAACGCTCCAGGCAGTCTGACAATATTCATATGATATTCACAACATTACACATATGGTAGCACATAAATAATAGTGTTATCGCACACACACACACACACACACACACGGTGCAAGAAGTGCAAGCCGGCAAACGAATGCGATCGCCTACGCAAAACAATGTTTATCATCTTGATAGGTAGGTTCTCAGCATCTTTATCTTATACGAAAAGGATTTAACATGTTTTAGATTGTTAGGAAATTGCTGAGCTATAAATGGTGGTGCAAAATTGTGTTTATTAAAAAATTATTCCGAGGGAACATATTCTCGGGATAAAAAGTATCCTATATGTGTTATTACTGTCTACAATCTATCTCTGTTCCAAATTTCGTCCAGCCGTTAGAGCGTCAAGAAGTAACAAACATACAAACTCACACACACTCATAAACTTTCGCCTTATTACTGTGATGTGATAACTTTGCTCCACACTAGGTATTTCTTCTGTATCGTGGGTGCATTTCAGCAGCCGATCGCACAATCATTAGCCAACAATGCCGTCAAAAAAGAGAAGCTCCTCCTTTTTCTGAAGTCAGTTAATAAAAAACTTTTTTATAAAAATATACAACCGACTTCCAAAAAAAAAACTATAAATTGAGAAATAACTTTAATTTCGGAAGTCGGTGTCAAACAACGAAGAAACGAAAAAAGGAACACCGACTGCCGAAATTTAAGTTATTTTTCACTTTGTAGTGTTTTTATTTGGAAGTCGGTTGTATTTTTTTTGTAAAAATGTTTTCCTTCATCAGCTCCTCGGCTATAGCTAATTAATTTTTTAACCAAAACTTGTAGGCTAATATAAAATTGAATTTTAGTAGTCATGCTTAAAATTCTAATTTCTACATTACCACTTATTGACGTCAAGTAACTATTTTAACTTCAATGTTATCCACGTTACTATGCCTAGTCAGTTAAAATTACGTAAATATGCGGTTCTATTGTGTACTGAACCATCCTGAATGGGTCTCTTAGAAAGCTAACAGCATAGCAACCATTCCAGAAGGAAAACCACAATTAGAAAAATTGACAATGGATTATAAAAATTGTGTAGCATAACCCAATACCATAAAAGTTAAACAAAACCGGTGGAATGGGTGAACTATTCACACCTGCATACCAGTTTACAGCACACCAATATGATGTTATGTTATGAAATGGTGTGTAAACAATAAACAGACATGCGATTGCAGCTATCCCGAGAGGATATAATTCTGTTGAAAATAAAAACTGTTTTCACAAAAAACATAGCCGACTTCAAAAGCAAAACAATACAAAGTGCAAAATAACTTTTTTTTTTGAAAGTCTGTGGCTTTGGTACCTCTTGTTATTATCATTTTTCGACAACGACTTCGAAAACAAAAGTTATTTTGCACATTTTAGTGTTTTTGCTTTTGAAGTCGGTTAATTTTTTTGGTAAAAATGTTTTTATTTTGAAGTCGGTAGGTAATAAAAGAAAGTTCACACATCACATCATCAGCCTATTAATTGTTTCCACTGCTGGGTACACAGACAGGCCTCCTCGCTGTGAGAGGGAATGGGCCGTAATCCACCACGCGGGCCCAGTGCGTGTTGGTGGATGTCACATGTCTTCGAATTGTTGGTTCTAAGACATGCCGTATTGCTCACGATGTTTTCCTTCACCGTTTTGAGAGCAGTGGTGATTATAATTTACACAAAGTAAAGCGCCTGCCTGGGTTCGAACCCACAACCCACAACTTGTAAGTCGCGGCCGATACCACTGGGCCACCACTGCTCTCGCTTCCTAAAAGAAAGTTGGGGAAGACAAATATTCAACATTGGACACCTAATGTGGTCGACAGTTACCTAGAGTAGACAGGCACAATACAGACTGCTTGTAATATTTAATGCTGATGACAAAAAATAAATATTTATTCAACAAGTTTTTTTAAAACTTCAGACATTTAAGAAACTTGTCGACATCTCATTTGACTTAACGATTATGTTCACAATATTTATTTTTTAAATGTTTACAAAATATATTCGTATATGGTTACCTGCCTACTGCGACCTACGTATGTACAAAATAATAATATAATATTATTAACATATCAAATAAGGGCCGTATACTTGAGCCCAATGTAATGTTAATTTACATATTTACGGTATTTAAGCTCGGTAATATGGTCCCTAAATAAGTTTTTAAGTGACTCTGTATGAGTTGCGAGTACAATTTTGCCACCCACATAGGCTCTTGAAAAATTCTTAAGAATATCTTTAAGTTACAAAAACAATGTAGGTACACAGATTGTTTTAATGTAAGACTATGTAAATCCTTACATAACCCTTTAGATAAATATGACTGCCAACACGACTAGCAAACAAGATACAAACGATTCGTATCGAATCTCTTTCTACAATCGTTAACGCCTTCTATTTGTATGGGCTGCTGACCAATTCATTCGTTTTCTACTAGCGTTATCGATTGTAGATTGTCAACTTGGCTACAGCCCCCCTAGCCAAGTTACAAACGTTTCGTATCGAATCTCTTTCTACAATCGTTAACGCCTTCTATTTGTATAGGCTGACCACTTGATTCGTTTTCTAATAGCGTTATCGATTGTAGATTGTCAACTTGGCTACAGCCCCCCTAGCCAAGTTACAAACGTATCGTATCGAATCTCTTTCTACAATCGTTAACGCCTTCTATTTGTATAGGCTGACCACTTGATTCGTTTTCTAATAGCGTTATCGATTGTAGATTGTCAACTTGGCTACAGCCCCCCTAGCCAAGTTGCAAACGATTCTTAGCAAATCTCTTTCTACAATCGTTAACGCATTCTATTTGTATGGGCTGACCATTTGATTCGTTTTCTACTAGCGTTATCGTTTGTAGATTGTCAACTTGGCTACAGCCCCCTTAGTCAAGGTACAAACGATTCGTATCGAATCTCTTTCAACAATCGTTAACGCCTTCTATTTGTATAAGCTGACCACTTGATTCGTTTTCTAATAGCGTTATCGATTGTAGATTGTCAACTTGGCTACAGCCCCCCTAGCCAAGTTACAAACGATTCTTAGCAAATCTCTTTTTACAATCGTTAACGCATTCTATTTGTATGGGCTGACCATTTGATTCGTTTTCTACTAGCGTTATCGATTGTAGATTGTCAACTTGGCTACAGCCCCCCTAGCCAAGTAACAAACGATTCTTAGCGAATCTCTTTCTAAGATCGTTAACGCCTTCTATTTGTATGGGTTGACCAGTTGATTCGTTTTCTACTAGCGTTATCGATTGTAGATTGTCAACTTGGCTACAGCCCCCCTAGCCAAGTTACAAACGATTCGTATCGAATCCCTTTCTACAATCTATAACGCCTTCTATTTGTATGATTCGTTTTCTACTAGCGTAATCGATTGTAGATTGTCAACTTGGCTACAGCCACCCTAGTCAAGTTACAAACGATTCGTATCGAATCTCTTTCTACAATCGTTAACGCCTTCTATTTGTATGATTCGTTTTCTACTAGCGTAATCGATTGTAGATTGTCAACTTGGCTACAGCCACCCTAGTCAAGTTACAAACGATTCGTATCGAATCTCTTTCTACAATCGTTAACGCCTTCTATTTGTATGGGTTGACCAGTTGATTCGTTTTCTACTAGCGTAATCGATTGTAGATTGTCAACTTGGCTACAGCCACCCTAGTCAAGTTACAAACGATTCGTATCGAATCTCTTTCTACAATCGTTAACGCCTTATATTTGTATGATTCGTTTTCTACTAGCGTTATCGATAGTAGATTGTCAACTTGGCTACAGCCCCCCTAGTCAAGTTACAAACGATTCGTATCGAATATCTTTCTACATTCGTTGAGCTTGAGGTCGTGGGTTCAAATCCGGGCAAGTATCAATATGACTTTTTCAAATTCATATGTACTTTCTAAGTTTATCTTGGACATCACAGACAACAGTGAAGGAAAACATCGTGAGAAAACCTGGACTTATAGTTAATGTAAGTCTTAAATAGCCAATTCAGAGGCCTGTGGGGTTCACAGAGGCGGCTTAATTAACTCTGATACCAGAGGTGGCCACATCCTCACACGAAAAGAAGAAGAAGACGCAAATACCCTCCATCTGTATGAAAACCAAGCGTGCCATTTATTGACACACAATTTAAAAACAAATTTACTTATCAATGAAAGAAAACATTTCCAATGCCTCAGCAAACTTTTTCTATTCAGTTTTTACAGCTCAATATGGCATAATTAGGCATTTTTACAGATTTAGGTGGATTTCCGTTGCCAATAATGCTAAATGAAAAGCTCTAAGTACGATCATTGATCGTAATTTTACTCCGTTTTTTTGACACTGGAAGTACATACAATCGTGTCATCTAAAATCTTATCTATATATATAAAAGAAAGTCGTGTTAGTTACTTCACTTATAACTCAAGAACGGCTGAATCGATTTAGCTGAAAATTGGCAGGGAGGTAGCTTAGAACCAGGAGAAGGACATAGGGTAGTGTAGGGTAGGGTAGGGTAGGGTAGGGTAGGGTAGTGTAGGGTAGTGTAGGGTAGTGTAGTGTAGTGTAGGGTAGTGTAGTTTAGGGTAGGGTAGTGTAGGGTAGGGTAGTGTAGGGTAGTGTAGTGTCGGGTAGGGTAGGGTAGGGTAGGGTAGGGTAGGGTAGTGTAGGGTAGGGTAGGGTAGAGTAGGGTAGGGTAGTGTAGGATAGGGTAGGGTAGGGTAGGGTAGGGTAGGGTAGGGCAGGGTAGGGTAGGGTAGTGTAGGGTCGGGTAGGGTAGTGTAGGGTAGGGTAGGGTAGGGTAGGGTAGGGTAGTGTAGGGTAGGGTAGGGTAGTGTAGGGTCGGCTAGGGTAGGGTAGTGTAGGGTCGGGTAGGTAGGGTAGATAAATGTTTGGTCTTTTTATGGCAAAACAAAGTTTGCTGGGTCAGCTAGTATCTATATATATAAAAGAAAGTCGTGTTAGTTACTTCACTTATAACTCAAGAACGGCTGAATCGATTTAGCTGAAAATTGGCAGGGAGGTAGCTTAGAACCAGGAGAAGGACATAGGGTAGGGTAGGGTAGGGTAGGGTAGGGTAGGGTAGTGTAGGGTAGTGTAGGGTAGTGTAGTGTAGTGTAGGGTAGTGTAGTGTAGGGTAGGGTAGTGTAGGGTAGGGTAGTGTAGGGTAGTGTAGGGTCGGGTAGTGTAGGGTAGGGTAGTGTAGGGTAGCGTAGGGTAGTGTAGGGTAGCGTAGGGTAGTGTAGGGTCGGGTAGGTTAGGGTAGGGTAGGGTAGTGTAGGGTAGGGTAGGGTAGAGTAGGGTAGGGTAGTGTAGGGTAGGGTAGGGTAGGGTAGGGTAGGGTAGGGTAGGGTAGTGTAGGGTCGGGTAGGGTAGTGTAGGGTAGGGTAGGGTAGGGTAGTGTAGGGTAGGGTAGGGTAGTGTAGGGTCGGGTAGGGTAGGGTAGTGTAGGGTCGGGTAGGTAGGGTAGATAAATGTTTGGTCTTTTTATGGCAAAACAAAGTTTGCTGGGTCAGCTAGTAGATTTATATCTGTGATTTTTACATACACAACAGATTTGGTTTCCGTACGTCACGTTCTAGGCGACCACTGAAAATCAGCGCCATGCTGTGGGTCCCCCACGGCACAGCATTACGCTGAGTAGAAGCCTACTTGCCACAATCACGACATGCATCTGCCTGGCATCTTTTTCACCCTATTTGTGTTCTGTTTTATACAAAATGTAGGTACATAATTTAAGTAGGTACTACTAATACCTATTGATGGGTTTAGCATAGCCATGTATATGTCATGGACCAAGTGATTAATCAGGGCACTATGTATAATACCCAGGCATTATGAATCAAGTCAAGTCAAATCGGGCAATGTAATGAGTACATAACGGTTGGGTAATAATGAATTAGGTAGTAGGTACAAGAGCGAGCGAAGCGAGCTCGGGAGCTTAGGGCACCCCGACACGGATAGGTTACGTTCGAAGGAGATGAACTCAGCTGAAGTTCGCTCGCTTTGGTCTCTCATTTTAGCTCCAGTCATAAACATACTTAGTTTAAAAAAAAAACACTTCTTTTTATTACCCGGTCCAATAAGTGATGGGCATTATTCAGAAAGCCCGGTCAATTTAATTATTTCAATAGTTTTTATCATATATATCTACTACTCATACATATTGAGCATTTTACAAATTGCCCCGGCATGAATTATGCCGTTCTAATCGCTTGGCCCATCCATAAAAGAGGCAAGATTTTTTTGTTTGTACCGAAACTACTGGACCGATTTTAAAAATTCTTTCACCTATGGAAAGCTACATTATTCCCGAGTAACATAGGCTATAATTTACACGGGAGCGAAGCCGCGGGGGTCAGCTAGTAACATATATAATTATGTAGGTAAGTCATTTTGTGACAATGGGGGAAATGGGTGAAATGGGGGTGCCAGAGTAACTATTCTAATCTGTGGTGCCACATGTCAGTACCTACTAATATAGGTGCAGGCGTTATGTTTGAATAAATACATAAATTTTAATTAGTTGTCTTTAAAAAAAATAAAGGTTGGAGGAAAAACAACAAGTGGTTCAACGTATAATACCTACCTACCACCGTTATTATAGGTAGGTACCTCGGAGCTTTGAAGCTTATTTCCCAGAAATTATTATTCATGAACATACTTTTTTAATAATTTATTTCGTACAATTCCTCGTCTTGCTAACATAAAAAGTAGCACAAATACCTACCTATTTTTTTTTGGCGCGAATAGCTACACAAATTCTTAATTCAAATCTTCTATAGTAATTTTGAATTTAGTGTTTTATAGCAAGTTTAAAAAAAGGTCACAGTTTTTAAAGAATAAAAGGCTGTACCATCTTGTGGTAAAGCTCGATGGGATAAGGAATAATATTTAGTTTGTATCTACCTGCTAAAGTTTCAAGTAAGCATAGCTTGACTTGAAGCAGGCTGCGGCTGCGCGGTCGGTGGCCCGTGCGCGCAAGGACGTTGCTGCGCGGGCGGAGGCAAGCGTTCGACAACTTCTTGGCCAATCAGCGAGAGCCGTTCGATGTGTGAGTGTGCTGCTTCGTACTCTGGTTTGCAGTGTTGCCAGGGAATTAGGTTTTACCCATGTTGGGTGGTGGAGTGTCATGTTGGTGTAAAACACATGGGCACATATGGCTAATGGTTTGATATACAAATGTTATTATTTTAGTAAGAAGAGTTGGACTGCTCACTAGAATAATATAATAAAAAAACCATTTGTTTGTTTTTTTATTAGCCTTTACTGCCCCACTGGTCTAAGACCTCTCTTAAGTTCTTCCAAGAATAATTTTTTCTATGCTCTGTAATCTGACACTCTGTAAATAATAAATAAAAAAAGGAAGTAGCTTTATAAGAAAACGTATAAATATTGTTACTGAAACAATGTTCAGCATTACCAAACTACTAATGTTTTTTTTAAATGGTTTATATAGTAAATATCCCTTTTTCTGGAAGCAAATCCGCATGCATAACTTTGTTTGAGGAGAGCGGAGGGTTCTGAAACTCCATATCTCCTTATTCTTTGATTGAAGAAAGGTTGTAAAAAAAAAACATAAATCCTTTTTGTCAGCAGAATACCTTTCTGAAGCTGGCAATACCTACCTGAGACAGCGCGCTACGCGTGCGTTGGATATTGTTTGTATCTCCATTCACTCACACTGTGACGCGGCACTGAACGTGGAAGTTGTGTGCGATGTTGTAAACTTTGTTTTTTTTTTCGTTCGTATACAGACGACCACTTGCTTCTATGCCCACCGTTTACCTGCTAGTGTTTTAATCCTTGTTATTAACTGTGATCTTACTCGTTTCTTCTCTAAAGTTGCGTTTGATGTAAACGAAAACTTGTTAGTTACTGCGTCTAGTGAAATCTCTGTCGACTGAGGTCCAGATGTTAGAGCAAACGGCAATAACCTCGTTTTGTGTCAACAAATAATAATAAACAGTGATCGGGACAAGTTACACTGTGCGCTCGAACAAAAAGTGATGAATTAAACAATGTTCTAAACTGGAAAGCTTGGACGAGAATGGGATTCGTTCGCTTGTATTGGAACGTGAATATTGTTACGACCTCACCTACATAACATTTATGGTAAGAAAAAAGTTTTACTTCTTGTTTCGTAACTTACAACTTTATTTTTTCGGTTGTCGAGTCAGTTTTGGCGATGCCGTGATGCGCTTTTTTATTATTATGCTTGTACATTGCGAAGAAAGTTGGGCAAGTCTTTGGTTTGGAGGTTTTTTTTTAAGAACGCGCTTTGCTCCGCTCAAAGGCGGTGTGGGGTGGCGAAATTCGCGGTATTATGCCTACGTGCGAGAAGTTTGTTTATGGTATTTAGCCTACGCAAAATTGAACACTGTTTTGTGATTGCCAAACCTGTAGTTGATAATAGTTGTCCCTAGGCTAGCTGTAACTTGCGTAAATAAAGCTGCAGGTGAAATACCTATTTTACTGTATTGGTACACCTGTTAAAGTTACTCGACTACCTACTTATTTAAATTAAAAATACCTACCAATTAGCTGTGCTGTGCAATTATTCAATTAACTCATTAATATTCGATGTATCGTATTTACCTGGTCATAAAATTATTTATTTTCTTACAAGAGGACACAAGGTTAATAATAATAAGGCTCGTATGTAATTACAAACCTATCATTAGTCAAGCTACTTACCTACTTACTTCAACAAATCATGATAGTGCGGTTTCCCATCTGGGTGCCTATTTACTTGGAATGCTGTGTAAGGTATAATAAAAACATTCTAATTTTGCATACACCATTACGCTGATATTTGTCGATAGGGTAAGCAGAGGTATCATATTAATAATACACTCACATGTCGCCAGTTATATGATTCCAACAAGTAAAGTATAGTTCTCGCCAAACTTTCGGGCCGCCCTGGAGTTGGCTTTCCGATGCGCGGGGCGCGGATCGGTGCTGTTTTTGTTTGAGATTTACTACTGCGCAGCTATTGTAGCTAACTTCAGGGCGGTCAAGAAGATTGCCGAGAACTATAATACCCTAAATCCAGCCAAAGCTTTCCAAAACCCAATGATACTGCCTGGACCGAAGCCTGAAGATCGAACCCCCCGCGCCATCGCTTCCTACGCCGCGCCGCGCCGCGGATTTGTGCCTATAAGTTTGCAATTACAGAACCAACAATGCAGCAATTTTAATTAATCCGTAAAGGCATTTGAATATCATGCGATATAAATTTTATTAGGTATATCACATAGGTACCTAGCTAGATACCTACCTAGTAATTAATAGTTATGTTGGTATAAAATTCGATTAAAATCTACCGAATTTCTTTCGAAAGATTTCGAGCCACACCTACCAAGGACGGTAATTGAACAATATAATTTACCGTTTTAATCATAACTTCGGTAAAAAGATTACCTCAGGCCATATTTTAGCGACCTGCCAAGTTCTGGGTCAATAGGCGACTTCGAAACTTGATGAGCAAAAAACTTATTTATGGTTAATTTATGGATTTTGTTTCCTGTAATAAAATTGTCAGAAGCAGGTTTAGGTAGACAGTTAATCAATAATCGGAAGGACGGAGATGACTTTTCTTCCTCAAGTACGGAAGATGTAGCACCAAGGTATAAAAAGATGTATAGTAAAGTCGCTAATCCTGAAGTACCCTGGTAAGGATAATAATGGGACAAACTATTTAAATTATTGCATTGTCATCGGTCCTTGATAAGTGAGCAAAGTTTCAAATTAATCCGACGTTTAGAAGGGGGTGAAAATCACGTTCAAAGATTCCGTTACATAGATACATACGTATAGTTTTCGCCAAACTACTTGTCCGCCCTGAAGTTAGCTACAATGGCTGCGCAGTAGTAAATCTCATACAAAAAAAATCAAAAAACCCGACTGCTTCAAAAGCGAACTAAAAAGTCGTAAACAAGGAAAAAATCATGCTGTGCAGGCGGAGGATACATATTCGCGGACTGGCGGACCAAAATCTGGTGTATCCTCCGCCTGCACAGCATGATTTTTTCCTTGTTTACGACTTTTTAGTTCGCTTTTGAAGCAGTCGGGTTTTTTGATTTTTTGAATTAAGTTTTTTTATTTATAACATTTTAGTTTTTTTTTTCGAATTACATACATTTAAACATATAAGTGTTATATATTTTTGAAATCACCTCTTAAAACCCTTTATTTTGATACCCCACACGATGGGTTTGGAAGAAAAAAATAATTTGGGCCACCACAATATGGCACCCAAAATCCGCCATTTTTCTATTATCCAATTTTAATGTTGCCTATGACACTCGCAGGGTTAAGACGCATCGATTGACGTATGAACCATCAAAATCTGCCAACGCGTTTGGTCTCTGGAACGCCACATAGTAACAAACATACATACATACTTACATACATACATACATACATAGACTGCAGTCTTCGGCAGTCGGGTAAAAACAGCACCATTTCGTGCCTTGCGCATCGGAAAGCTAACTTCAGGGCAGCCCACAAGTTTGGCGAGAATTATACCAAGTTATTAAAAGCGTCTTAAAAAGGATCATGTTTGACAAGAAAGGTAATCCTCACTGCATGTCGTAACCGACTGATCGAAAACCTTGAGAAAACCAGCTTTTCTGGCGCCACATTATAGTAAACAACACGATAATACTGACAATCCAATAGCATTTTTTTACAAAAACAACTGGTGTTAAGTCTCAAATGTATATTTTGTACGAACATTCATATTTTGAATTCATGTTTTGCTGTATTTTTGTCAAAGCCAGAATCTGCATATTAGTATCACGAAAATAACAAATTCTTCGAGACTACGAAGATTCACCATCTGACCACCATCCTGAGAGTCAAAGCCAGGCGCGGATCCAGAATTACGCTCAGGGTGGCAAATAGTTCTCTAGGGGAGGGGGGTTGTCATTGAAAAAAATGCTGTTCCTGCATTTCGGGTCGTATTAATAACCTCCTTAATTTAGTTTTCCAGAAGAATTTTTGATTAAATTCTGGCTTGAAAACCACGATAGTTTTCAAACACTGTGGTTCACGAAAATTTGAGGACTTCACAGATAGATGATATTATGGCTCAGGTTTTGACCTTTCTTCAAAAGCATCAGGATGAAGAGAATCGAAAATGTTTGCACTCGTCTCGGATCTAGATAGATTTTCAGTTGCCTATTCATACTACGAGTTTGGTCGAGGCACAGGGGAAGAGGGGGGAGAGGGGCAATTGTTCCTGTTGCACCCTCCCTGTATCCGCGCCTGGTCAAAGCTAAAGTGTATAAAATAGGCCAAAATACTAGCCATAATTTGTAAAATCAAACCAGATGTGCTACAAGTTATCCGCATCGTAAGACTCAAGTCCTGACAGTGAAAGCTGCAGGCATATCTTTCGAAACCCACGAGAATTGAAAGGTATTCGTCATCAAGCCCACACGGCTGTTACCGCCTTCTGAGCTCAACCTAGCACTGGGTAACTGATGCACATTGCACATGAAACGAACACGAAGTAAGGAAGTAAATGGATATATTGCAAGTCGCATAAGAACTTAAAACCTTTGTGTATATGCGCTCATAAAATGTTATGCTGATTTTTCAGGATATAATACTCACAACAGATCCTTGTGTCTCTGAATTGGCTGCAAGACCCTGCGCAGTTTTTTTTTGTCAATGTTGTAGGTGAAGATAGCATTGTATAACTCTCTCTTTCACTCGCTTACGTTTGTCGCATCGTCCTATCTTGCTTACTGTATGCAGTATACTCGATGAGAAACTGTATCTTGCGCAATGGTTGGCAGCGCCAACTTCAGAGACACAAAGATCCGCTGTCGCTATTATCCTGTTAGCGATAATTTTGATACTGAGTATTTTAAAGGAACTTCTGCAGCATGGCAGTCCCAAATTGTAAACGTGTAGGGAAATTAGAGGTGCTTTCGGGGTGCTGCGATGCTATTGCGGCATTTCCTTTAAGGCGCAGATACCCCTCAGTAGCTGATTTTAAAATGAGAGTCATGTCTAAACGGCTAGTCACAATTTTTTGGAAAAATTATATGTTATACTAGACCATTTTCTTAATAATTTGATCGAAGAAAATTTCGAATTTTATTCGTATAACACAGTGTAATTAATTTGTAAAGTTATATCTAACTAAAACGGACAGAAAACCGACAATCGCACCAAAACTCCGCCATATTTTAATCAAATTGTCACCATTTCAAACACATTTTAACTATCTACATTTTGGCAAGTACAAAATCTACAAAATTTTGGGTCGCGCGGGTGTGAATCGAGTGTGCGTTTTGTTCCCTCAAGGTCGTTGGCGACTGTTGTGGTCTAAAAAGATAGGAATTGACCCTCAGATCATCATTTCATTACACTTCTGGCAGTAAGCAAGAAATCTCGCATCTAAAGAAAGAAAGAAAAATATTTATTTACACGAGAAATAAGCAAAAAATTAAACAATATTAAAAAAAAACCCGTGCG